>PVKA01023620.1:0-35386 GCA_004027165.1 Ctenomys sociabilis | reverse complement strand
TTCCCATTTTGAGAAATTTATGCCATGTGAATGTCTTATACTGCAGAAACAAATATCATTTATAGTACCTTTGCTTTTGATAACAAAAATTTTATTCTTCCTTAGATCCAATGTTTTCTTCAAAATTTCAAGTATGTAGATAGGCAAGACCATTTACAAGATGACTAGGAAAGACAGGAACAGCTTAAAGCAAACACAGTGCCTTCATTTGCCATCTGAGAAATTGATG
This sequence comes from Ctenomys sociabilis, assembly GCA_004027165.1. Taxonomy (NCBI): domain Eukaryota; kingdom Metazoa; phylum Chordata; class Mammalia; order Rodentia; family Ctenomyidae; genus Ctenomys; species Ctenomys sociabilis. The sequence continues at coordinate 35,157 of PVKA01023620.1, read as the reverse complement.
TTAGTTTAACTTTAGTAGTTAAACTAACTTCTTTAAAAACTATATGCCCAAGAGACCTAACATAATTTGTTTAGCTAGAAGAATTTTTAGATATTTCTATGCCATGTTATTCTCCCTTGTGATTTTTCAAATACAGGCTGTCATCCAAATTTCAGAGATGTGACTCCTGAGAATTAAACAAACCCAATTTCTTTCGAGGGATCAGTTAGTGAAAAATTTTTGGACTTAATATAGGAAAGTCTTTATCTGTCAAATGGCTTGGTGGGAATTGTCATCTTTCCCACAGTCTCACCTAGCTTTTTAATAACTGACTATGAAAGCCTAAGAAATGGAAGCAGAGTTGCAAAACAAATGAAGATGATCAAGCAAAACAGAATGACTTTTCTCTTGAGAAAGTTATTTTCCTTGTGCATTGAAAGCCGGGGCGCACTGAGACAGCATGATGTGTGTGTATAGACAGTACAGTTGGGATAGATAACGCTGTGCTTCTACATAATTCTATGAGAGGCAAGATCTGCCCTAATGGTGGTTGGACAGGATATTATGTCGGCTTTTAGTACTATGGTCATCCACTAGTTAAATAATTATTGAATTTTTGATATAATTCAGCTATAAAAAAAAGATAAGTAAGCAACTACACTCTTAATTCACTGATAAGAGATATCTGCTAAAATAATATCTGTAAATATAATATCATGTATGCACCTTGTACAATACCAAAACGTTATGAAAACAGTTTGCAATGTATTCATTCATCAAATCTGTATGGTTAAGGTGTCTTGAAACTGTCTGATTGACATTTGTATTTTAATAAAATAAAAATAAATGAAAAAAAAAGAGAGAGAGAGAATTGGCTGGTCGCGCGTGCCTGCAATCCCAGCTCTTGGGAGGCTGTAAACAGGTGGATCACTGTTAGTCTGATCTAGTAATGAGACCCTGAACACCCTGTTTACCGTTCCCTAAAACACACACACACAAAGAAACAAAGCCAGTGGAATCACAATAGATCTTTTCAACTTGGCCCATGCTACAGATGTTTCAAGAAACATAATTTTCTGGCTTTTGATCCAGAAGTAGTGGCAGGTTTAAAAGACTTAAACTAACAATCCTAAACAAAGTTGTATTCATTTATAAAAGTGTTAGCAAGCTTATAGATACTGAGTTGGTATAATGGAGCAACCAGGTAATAGGAGTATGGTGAATAGACCTGAAGGGCAAGTTATATGGAACCTGGAGTATGTGTTCAAGGAAACAGGGGTTCCCTACAACTCTTCTGGCTTTGGAATATGTAGGAAATGACAGGAACACTGATGGCAATATTAGTTAGGGTGGAGGACACATAGCCCAGTAAGCTAAGTGAATCGCTTTCTTCTGATTGTCTATGTTTTCCCATCAGTATCAATTATTTGTTGAATCCAGATGGAAGCAAAAAGACAAAAGGTGATGCAATCCATGAGATTCAGCCTTTCAGCTTACAAACTGAGGCATGGAAGGCCAGCTTTATCTTCTGGAGGCCTGAGTTAGGAGAATAGCTGCCCATTTAGTCTACCCCCTCTCATGTTTTTCAATTGCTTAAAATAAATTTCAAGGTGGAGGACAGTATGTTTGGTGGGAGGAGAATGGAGAACCAAAAAATATCTTAAACCATGTGCTTCTTTTTCTCATTGCAAAAACATATACTATTTCTATTAATGTTAAAATTATTTTATAGGCAATATACAAGTAAAAAAGGAAAAGTGCAATAGTTATAATAAAAAGCTAACCAAGTCAGTTTTTAAAGTTCTCTTTCATTCATTTATTCATAAGCCTATGTTCCTCTCTCAACAGATTTTGATGAGTGTTACTAGGTAAAGTCTATAAATGTGTGCCAAACAGATTTTCCAAGACATATATATATATATATATATATATATATATATATATATATATATATATATGCAAGCCAACACTCAAACTAGCCAGATTTCTTGGCTAGGACTTTGTATCTTCAACTTTCTAGTTGATTTACTTTAGGAGTTATAAAATATTGGGTGACACTATGTGCTAAAATATGTGCCATTATCACAATTTTGATAAAAGATGTAAATTGACTAATTTGTTTCAAGTGGTAGAATTTCCAAATAGCCAAAGTAGAATTGGAACCCAGAGAAGTTTACTGTAATACTTTAGTTCTTAAGCGCTATACTGAGTTATGATAAAGAGTCATTTATTGAACACCTACTGTATGGCAAGGGTTTTTGTAGTTTTTAAAAACATAGGAATAACAAAAATGTCTTCCTCATAGAATATATATTCCAGTGACAGATAATACACTTACAAATGGAAAGAAATGCTAAAATAAAACCAAGGTTTCAATTAAGTGTCAAGAGAAGTGCAAAACTATATTTTAAAGTGATTAAGGTAATCTCTCATACTTGAACACAAATAAATTAAGTGTGAAAGATAAAATGTGAACAAAAAAATGTTTCAGATAAAAGAAATCATAAATGCAACAATCCTTATATTGTTTAACCAAAAAGGAAAGGAAATGAAGGTGTGAAGGGCACTAATTTTTTAATATAAAAGTAAATTCTGATATAGGAATCTTCCTAATATTGACTTTTAATCTTTTACATCCATATGAGAAAGACTATCACATTGTCTCATATTTATGGTTAATATACCTGACTCTCGGTGTCATATACTCCTTACATAAATTTCCCAATAGCTTGGGGGCCAAATTTTAAGTCCAGGCAAAATGACTTGATGGTGCCTCTAATATCATGGTGTTGTTCTTTTCATATTGGTTGTCTTCCTTATCCATGTTTTCTCTTCAATCATCTCTTTTCATCTCATTTTAAAATTTTCATAAAGATTTTATCAATGTTATTTTAAAAGCATTAATTTTTATTATAACTATATTTTATCGTTTGCTTTGTTCTTTTCCATAGCATTCTTATTTTGGTTTTTCGATAGACTTGAGAACATCATAGATTTTGAAGTTTCATGCTTCAAAGCAGGAACCTCCTGTCTCAGAAGGTGTTTATTCTTTAAGAAATTTTTAAATGTCTCAGAAGGATGATTTCTACGAAAGTCAATGAACCTTAGCTGTATTTATTTTTAGGCAAACACTCTAAAAATTCAGCTGGAGCAGACTTCACTCCAGGTTGTTGCGCAGGTGAGTCAACTTCTTTACAGAACATCCGAATGTGCATATGTAGTTTCTTTCTAAAGACATTCAGTTTTAGAAGAAATTAATAGCTCCATCTCTTACGGGACAGTAGTGTTGAGTGTAATCTTGATATTTAGGCATGTGAATTTTTGAAACAGAATGAAAGGAAGATCATGGCCTTAAAGTACAGTAGATAGACTGTCACAGCTGTTCTCCTTTTCAGATGTGTGCTAACACGTATCACTGTGAAACACTCCAGTAACAGAGCTCCATGGTTCAATTGTTTCCACTTTCATAGTGAAAAACAATTTTAATCAGCTGAAATAAAGCTTGCACAAATTTATTAAATCACTTATTAGTCAATTATTCCTTGAACATTTTCACTTTATCAGACACATTTTTTATGACAAAAATAAAGCATAACAAAATTCAGTACCACCATAAATTGAAATTCTCTCTTTTTTATAATTACTTTTTTTAACAATAAAACTTTCTGATATTGTAGTGGTAGTGATGGTTGTATGTGACAGGAGGTACAGACTGAACTTTTGAAAAAAATCTAATACTCAACTTTACATTAAAGATTTTTTGTTTTATATTTCCGGTTTTTTTCAATGTTGACACACAACACTGAAACATTTTTTCAGTGCTTTATTTTTTTTTTCAGTTTTGATGTATTTTATCATTTTCTTCTTATTATTTTTATTGAAGAACAAATAGCAATGAGACAGTTTCAAGACAAATTTACAGGACAAAATCAATAAATTAATACCTTGCAAAATATTTTTGTAATGTTTTATTGTCATACAAGGTGCACACATGATATTATACTTACAGACATTATTATAGCAGATGTCTCTAATCCATGAATGAAGAGTGTATCTATATACTTATCTTATTTTTTTATATCACAGATTCAATAATTAGTACTTTCTACCTTGTTATCTCCCTAGTGTTTGTCCATAGAACTAGAAGCCAACATATCTTGTCCAACCACTATTAGTGCAAATCTTGCTTCTCATAGAGTTATGCAGAAGCATGGCATATGTATCCTAACTGTACTGTTTATACACACACATCATGATTCTTCCTTTCTATACTGCTTTTTTGTGTCCAGACCTGTCAAAGATGAGCACTCCATTGTCATTAAACCCATCTAGGTGCCTGAACTCGGCAACATAATACAACAGAGTCCAGCATTCCACAATAATAGTGAGCTATCTGAAGAAGTTGTTGACTATAGCCACTTACAGCTTAACTTATTATTATGGCCCCATGTCATATACCTCATTTTTATACTTTTCTGCTGGATGGTTAAGAACAAGATATGTTTCTGATGAGGTCAGCGAAGTCTGCTCAGGGTTTTTCTTGTAATTCTGTACCTTACTCTGTAGATTCTTTGTCTGGGTCATCCATGTGGATGAGTCACAGCTAATGCTTGACCAGTTTGCTCTCCATGACAGCTTGACAGAAAGTTTTCTCTCCATGTGACTCTCCACAGGCACACTATATATCGTCAATCTCGTTCCTCTCTGGCTCCATAATCTTGATCAGAAAATTTGGGGAACAACTGAGCTTCATGATGTTACAGTACAGGATCTTCTATGCCCTGAGTCTTCACTGACCTTGAAAGACTAGGGCAAAAATATTGGCTGGCCTTGGGGCTCTTCTACATCTCCAATTTTGATCAGTGAACTTAAGTTGTTAAACATCCAGAAGAAAACCTAATTAGTACCCTAAAGCCTATGCCCTTCAGTTTCCCCTACTATCTGACTCAATTGTCTTTACTTGTTGTTGCACATTTCTATTTGCATTTCTCCCATTGAATTCTTATAATAGGGAGACTATACAATATTTGCACATGTCTGTTTGGTTTCTTTCACTTACCAGTATATGTTCAAGTGGCATCATAAATGCTTCAAGTTTATCATTCTTAATAGCTGAGTTGTACTCCATTATATAGAAATACCACATCTTTTTCAACAGACAGACATCTTGGTTGTTTCCAAGATTTTTCTATCACAAATTGTGCTGTTATAAACATAGGTAAACATATATCACTATGATATAGTGTTTTCAGTTCCTCTGGGAAAATTCCCAGTAGGGGGATAGCTGGCTTGAATGGGATTCCAGTCCTATTCTTTTAAGGAGTCATTACACTGATCTCCACAGTGGATGTACAGGTCCACATTCCCAACAGAAGTGGAGAAGTGTTCCCTTTTCCCCACATCCTCTCTAACATTTGTTGTTGGTTGATTTCCTTATGATAGCCATTCTTTCTGGAGTGAGATGGTATCTCAGTGTTGTTTTTATTTGCATTTCATGAATGGCTAGTGATGTGGAGCAGTTTTTCATATATTTATTTGCTTCTTTAATTTCATCCTTTGAGAAGTGTGTATTCATCTCAGATGCCCATTTCTGAATTGGATACTTAAATTTGAGGGCCCTGTTAAATCTTAGTTCTTTATACATTCTAGACAGCAGACCTTTGTCTGATTGTTTATTAGTTAGAATTTTTTTTAAAATTTATGGGTTATCTTTTCGCTTTGTTGACAATTTCTTTTGACGTGCAGAACCACCTCAAGAAGGCATGATCTCAGTTGTTAATTCTTTCAAGTGTTTCCCGTGCAAATATGTATTTGTTCACACATTACCTATCCTAAGTATTCAAGAGTTCTTCCTACTTTCTCTTCCAGGAGATTGACTGTTTATGTTTTAATGTTTAGATCTTTAATCCATTTTGACTTTAGCTTAGTGCATGGTGATAGAGCTGGGTCAAGTTTTAATCTTAGGCATGTAGAAAGCCAGGTTTTCCAGCACCATTTGTTAAAGAGGCTATCTTTCTTCCAGTAAGCTTGTTTGGCCCCGTTGTCGAAGATCAGATGGCTCAGTGTGATAGTACATGACTCTGTGTCTTCTAATCGATTCCATTGCTCCTCAGGTCTATTTCGGTGTCAATACCATGTTGATTTTATCACAGTAGCTTTGTAGTATAATTTAACATCAGAAATTGTGATGCCTCCTGCCTTGTCTTTATTGGCCAACATTGCCTTTGCTATTCTAGGTCATTTGTGGTTCCAAATAAATTTTAGGCATGGTTTCTCTAGGTCTGAGTGGTATGGTGGTGGCAGTTTTATAAGGAAGGCATAAATCTGCACAGCAATTTTGGGACTATGGCCATCTTCACGATGTTGGGTCTTCCTATCCAGGAGCAGGTACTATTATTCCATTTTCTGAAATCCTCTATAATCTCTTTTCTTAAGGTGTTGTAATTTTCTGTGAAAAGATCTTTGACTTCCTTGGTTAAGTGAATTCCAAGGTATTTCATTTTCCCCAGTGCTATTGTAAAAGGTATTGTTTCTATTACTTCCCTTTCAGTGTACTTGTTATCTCTGTAGAGGAATACTATTGACTTTTGAGTACTGATTTTGTATCCTGCTATGCTGCTGAACTTCTGTATCAGTTCTAGTAGTTTCTTGATGGAATTTTTAGGGTCTTCCAAGTATCATGTCTACAAATAATGATAATTTAACTTCTTCTTTACCTATTCTTATTTCTTTTATTTCTCCCTCTTCTTAAATGTCTGTTGCTAATGATTCCAAGACTATATTGAATAGGAGGAGTAATAGAGGACATCGCTGTCTTGTACCTGATTTAAGAGTAAAAGATTTCAGTTTTTCCCCATTTAGGATTATATGAGCTTTTGGGTTGTCATAGATGGCTTTTATCAAGTTAAGATGGAGTCCATCTATTCCAATATTCTATAGGACTTTGAACATGAATGAGTGTTGGACTTTGTCAAAAGCTTTCTCTATATCAATTGAGATGATCATGTGGTTTTTAGATTTCAGTCTATTAATATAGTGTATTACATTTCTAGATTTTCGAATACTGAACCATTTTGCATCCCTGGGATGAATCTACCTGAACGTGGTATATGATCTTCTTGATGATTTGCTATATTCCATTTGCTAGGATTTTACTGAGTTCATGAGAGAGTTTGGCCTGTAGTTCTCATTTTGGTTGTGACTGTCCCTGGTTTTGGAATCAGTATAATACTTGAGTCCAGAAATGATTTTGGGAAGACAGCTTCCTTTTCAATTTCATTGAAGAGTTTAAGGAGTGTAGGGATAAATTTTCTGTAGCATTCTGTGAATCCATCAGGATCTGGACTTTTCTTTGGCGGTAGGCTCTTTATTACATTTCGTATTTTTTGGCTGTTATTGGCTTATTGAGAGTTGTTATGTCTTCCTGATTCAGTTTTGGCAATTTGTACCTTTTGAGAAATCTGTCCATTTCTTTTGTGTATTCTATTCTGTGAGTATAAAGATTCTCGAAGTAACTATTGATAATCTGAATTTCGGCTGGGTCTGTGGCGATTTCACCCTTTTCATTCCTTATTGCATGTACTTGAATTTTCTCTTGCCTCTTTTTGATGAGGTTGGCTAGAGGCTTATCAGCTTTATTTAGTCTTTCAAAGAACCAACTTTTTGATTTGTGGATTCTTTAAACTGTTTTCTTCATCTCAGTTGAATTAACTTCTGCTCTTTGTATCGTGTGTTTAATCTCTATGACTTCTTCCCATCTTTGCGCTCTGGGTTTTGTTTGCTCTTCTTTTTCTAGATGTCAGAGTTGCAACATTAGGTTGTTTATTTGGTCTCGTTCTGTTTTGCTAATGTGCTATGATTTTCCATCTGAGAACACCTTTCTGTGCATCCCATAAATTCAGATAATTTGTGGTTGAATTTTCAATGAATCGTAGATATTATTGAATTTTTTGTTTAATTTCTTCTGTGACCCACTGATTACTAGGTAGAATATTGTTTAATTTCCATGAATTTAGTTGGTTTTTCTGGTTTCTTTTGTCATTTAGTTCCAGTTTCATTGCACTGTTGTCAGATAATATGCATGGGATAATTTCTGTTTTCTTGCATGACCTCTGGACTAGCATGTGGTCTATTTTGGAAAATGACCCATTTGTAGCTGAAAAAAATGTGTATTCAATTGTGGTTAGGTGGAACCCTCCGTATATGTCCACCAGGTCCATTTGTTCCAAGCTCTGGTTCAATTCTGTTACTTCCTTGCTAATTTTTTGTCTACATGATCTATCTTTTTGAGATAAGGGGGTGTTAAGGTCTCCTGTTAAGATTGTGGTCTTAGATATTAGGTTTTTCATGTCCATTAAGATTTGTCTTACATAGTTGGGTGCTCCTGTGTTTGGTGCATAGATATTTAAGAGTGTTACCTCTTGCTCTTGAATTTTTCCTCTGACCAATATATAGGGGCATTCTTTGTGTCATTTGATCCTTTTTGGTTTGAAGTTCAGACTGTCTGAAAACAGTATTGTTACTCCTGCTTTTTTCTGAGGTGCTGGGCCATGTAGTATTGTTTTCCATCCTTTGACTTTGAGTCTATGAATGTCCTTTTGAGTTAAGTGTGTTTCTTGTATACAGCATCTAGTTGGATTTTGTTTCCAAATCCAATGTACCACTCTATTTCTCTTAATGGGTGAATTGAGTCCACTTACATTGATAGTTATAATTGAAATGTGTTGACTTCTGTTTGTCATGATATTTACCTGGTGTTGTGTACTCCTTTGTATCGTCTGTTTAATTGTCTGTTTAGTGGGTTCTTTCCATTCTTATTCATGGAGTTCTGGTCATTGTGGTCTCTCTCTAGAACATCTTTCAGCAGCCTGTGAAGTGATGGCTTTGTCATCATGAAATTCTTTAGTTCTTCTTTGTCGTGGAAGTATTTCACTTCATCAAATTTGAAAGAGAGTTTTGCAGGGTATAATAGTCTGGGCTGGAATTTGTTTTTGTACAGGACTTGAAGACCTCTTCTCCATGCTCTCCTTGCCTTCATGGTTTTTGTAGAGAAGTCGGCTGTAATTCCGATGGGATTTCCTTCGAATGTGATTCGCTTTTTTTGTCTAGCAGCTTCCGATATTTTAGTCTTTGTTGGTTTTCTGGGATCTTGACTATTATATGGCTTGGTGTGTTTTTACTTGAGTTGAAGTTTTTTGTTGTTCTGTATTCTTCGGTTACCTGAATCTAAGATTGTTTCCTCATGTTTGGAAAGTTTTCTGAGATTACTTCTCCCAAAATTCTTTTTATGTCATTTGTATTGACTCCATCATTCTCATTGATACCAGTTAATCTCACATTGTACATCTTGCCATCATCTTTCAGGTGATGGATTTTTTTTTCCTGCATTCTTGTTGTTTTGAAGAGATCCTTTCTCACCTTTTCACTAGCTCTACCAGCTTCTTCAAGATCTGAAACTCTGTCTTTACTTTCACTCAAACAGTTTTGTCAACTCGTGATTGATATTTTTAGTTCTTCTATATATCTTTGACTCTTTCATGTGTTCTATTTCTTTTCTGTATTGATCATTCAAGGAATCCATCATGTTTCTGATCTCCTCTATTGTTTTTACCCGTATCTTCTTTAGAGGTAGTTATTAATTATTTTTCTGCAGTTTCTTCCAAGTTGGATTTCCTTTCAATATTTCCAGACTTGTTTCTATATTTCAGATGCTATGATTTCAAAGACTTCTTTTTTAAAAAAAAATTCTTTCTTTTAATTTCAGAAATTATTTCTGCTTTGAGTTCCTCATGACCTTTCTGCTATTGTTTCTTTTCTTCAGATGCTTTTAATTCATACGTTTCAGCTAGAATAGTGCTCTCTGCACTTGTTGTGGGTGAGGATTAGTTTTTCCCCAGGTGTTTCTTGATTTGATTCTTTCTTTCAGATGCTATGTATTCAGGTATTTCTTTTTTTATTTCAGGAATTAATTCTTGTCTGAGTTCCTCTATACCTTTCTGCTGTTGTTCCTTTGCTTCTGTTTCTTTTAATTCATTCATTTCAGCTAAGCTAGTGTCCTCTGCACTTACTGGTGGACTCGAGGCCTGAGATTGAATTTTTCTCCTTGTCTTTGTCATTTTGTATAGCACTGACCTTTGACCTTTGGTGTAGAGCTTTGGTGCAGCTATAACCTTAGCTTGTTCTGAGATTTGGGTGCCAGTCTATTAAATTTGAGATTATCCAGGTATGCCTATCCTGGATCTAGCTGTTGTGTTCAGTTCCTTTTTGCTGCAGCTCCTGTGGTTCGCCTCTGTTGGGTCCAAGGTGAGCATGAACTGAACCTGGATGCAGAGCAAGTAGGGAAAATTCCCACTATCTTGGTTGGCTTTGGGGCAAGGATCCGGAAAGTTGCCGAGTCAGCCCTCCTGTCTCAGACAGGTCGGTCTTTAGGTGGGTGGGTCTGGGCTTTGGTGGGTGTGCTGGGCTCCCAACAGGATAGTGGATGTTCTTATTTACCAGGTAGGCTGTGCTGGGTCAGCCAAGCTGTGCTGGGCCAGGGCCCGCAGGTTGGAATCGGAGAAGGCTAGTAAAGATCTCTCTGGCATGGTGGACCTGGCGCCCTCACTCACAGACTGAGCTGTGCTGGGTCTGTTGCCTCGGGGTGGGACTGGTGATCTCTGGGAAATGTCCCTCTTGCCCGGAGGGCCTGGAGCTCTCACTCACCGGCTGAGCTGTGCTGGGTCTGGGCCACTCCTCAGTGTTTTAATTTAATAATATGCTTACTTTTAAATCAGTATATGAATCCACCTTATTTATTTAGGGATTTTTTTTTCCTTTTAGTAATTTTGTTTCTCAGGAGATTTTAGCTTTTTTCTATTGATTAGTACTTTATTCCTTTACATTTTCTCAAAGGAGGTGTCTTTCTTTACATGCAGAAAAGTCAGAAAATTGGGCATATTTTAGAAGATGGACTATATGCTTTATACTATAGTGACTCAGGTTCTTTGTCTTCCATAGATTTTGAGTAAAGTGCTCAGTAAACTGTATAAAGTATTTGAGGCAAATCTGGACATGATTCTGAGTGTACTGGGTGGATTATCACTGGTCTGATTCTCAGGACCTACCCACTATGCTCAGTCTTAGGGTATTTTGTGAAAATTGCCATTTTAAAGAAGAGTGCCTACATTGTATTTGCATTTTTTTAACCCTCAGACTAAGGAAACTGATGTTTAATTAATTTTAATTGAAATACATTTCATGTTATCCAACCTGTCTGTTCCTGTTCCGTGTTCTTTTTTCAATTAATCTAGAAGTGAAATTCTTTTTGTTTCACTACTGTTTATATTATTATCTTTTAAAACTCTTTTTTTAAGTTTTATAAATGTTTTCTGCCTCTAGCTTCTTTTAATATGTTGTGAAATTCTTTTGAGTATTTTTTCCTTTTTATTTACAGGTATTCACTTTATGCTATTTAAAAGCCCTTAGTCTCTTAGTGTTTGTTCATTTGGGCATTTGTTGAGACAGGGTCTAACTATGTAGGTGCAGGCTGGCCTTAAAATCCCATATATATCCCAGGCTAGACTCAAACTCACAAGGATCGGCCTTAGCTTCCTAAGTGACAAAATAACAGGCCAGCTATACCATGCCCACCTCTTGGTCTGTTTGATGATGGTTATTATCTACTTATCATTACATCACTTAAAAATATGTGCAGTATAAGTTTCTATTAGTTAGAGGGGAGATGAAAAGCTACTAGAATTTTTGTGTCATTTCCTTTGTCCTTTTCTATGTCATCAGTATCTTATTTTCTGTGACATTTTTCAATGAGTATTTTGAAGGTAGATAAGTATTGGTTTTAGTATATTTTATTCTATTTATTGTATTTTTACTTTTGTTATTATATTGAGAAAAAATCACAATGGGACAGCTTCAAAACAGGTTGATAAGAGAGTTACAAGAATTGATACAAGGCATATGGTTGTCTTTGTAGTAGTCATTCATACAACAAGATGCAGACATGACATCCTGTCCAAATGCTATTAGTACAGATCTTTCTTCTTATTGAATTAAGAGAAAGTAGATATGTATATCTATCTTACCTATTTTGTATATGCAGATACAAAATGGTCCTTCATTTATATCACATTTTTCTTTAGATTTCAGAGATTGGTATTCAGTTGCCATCCAAATATTGTAGGTGCATGAATTCAGCAAAATATTACAACATAGTCTAGTAGTCCACAATAGTAGTGGGCTTCCTACAGGACTGGAAATGTTTGAATCTGATGATTTGAGCCTTCCAGAGCTGAACATATTACCATAGCTTCACTTTTATAAATCATTTCTACACATTTCTCCTGGATGATAAAGTTCAAGAAAAAGCAAGACCTATATAACAAGAAATGTAACTTTTGTATCTTGACATGGTCAGTCAAGTCCCCTCAGGACTTATCTCAAAACCCTACACACCACTTTGTAGATCCTTTGTCAGTGTCAACCTTGTTGATGAGTCCCAGCCATTGCTTGACCAATTTTCTCTCTGTGAAAGCCTGAGAGAATGTTTACTGTCCATGTGACTCTCCTTAGGCACACACTACATCATCAATCACATTCCTCTGTGGACCCATAATCTCCTTGATCAGAAATTTGGGACACAACTTTGTTATATGATCTTACAGTACAGGTTCTTCTATGTCCTGAGTCCTCACTGACCTTGAAAGGCTAGGGCCAAAATGTTGGCTGTCCTTGCAGCTCTTGTATTTCTCTAATTTTTGGTCTACACATTTAGGTTGTTAATCCTCCAGATGAGAATCTTGTTATTACCGTAGAACATATGCAGTGTTTAATATCACAATCTGTCAAGCATCTTAGGCATAGGATGGAACATGTATTTTCCATCAAGTATTGCTATGTTAAAATTTAAGTCTCTATCAAATATGGAAAAATAATGAAAAATTAAAATTATAAATAAATAGTTACATATTTTTACACAGTAATTTAGAAATCTAACAATATACATCATTGTAGCAGGGTAGTTCTCTGACATTTTTTATTTCTCACCTCTTTTTTTCATTTATTACTCTTTAAATGCTAATAGAATACCCATCTCTGACAGGACTAAACAAAAAAAAGGGGATATAATGGAAGGACCATTCTGTATTTGTATATATAGAACAGTTAGGATAAATATACAGCTACTTTCTTGTAATTCTATGAGAAGAAATATTTGTACCAATAGTGTTCTGACGGGATATCCTGTCTGCTTCTTGTACTGTGGATAATCACTAGGAAGACAACAATGTAAAAAGTATTAGTTATTGAAACTGTACTATAAATCAGCTTTAAAAAATAGGTATACAGCTATAGCCTCTTAATTCAATGAATAGAGGGATGTGCTCTAATAGTGTTTCTGCATAGAATAGCATGTCTGTACTTTGTGCAACAAATAACCACTAAGAAAACAATATGCAATGTGTTAATTATTGAATCTGTTCAACTAATATGATTTGAAGAAAAAAAAAAGCACAGAAATAAGCCCCCCCAAAAAAAATAAATAAGTAAATAAAAATTTAAAATACCCCACTTACTTGAGATACAGTCTGGCCATAATTGGTATATCATGAAAAGCAGTACATATTTAGAAGACCAGAATGACACGCATTCAATGTATGACTCCACTATTACACACTGCTATCTTTGGTGCAGTCACTCAGTTCACAGGTGTATGTAGTTAGTAAGGGTGAGAATCCCACCAAGTAACTGCTATTTTCACCAACCTGCTGATAGATCTCATGATCATTGCCTTGCCCATATAAATGTATTGCTTTACCCCTGTCATGTTTCCTAGCATTTCTCTTTGCTCTCTCTTCATTGTCTAATCCTCAAGTTCTCACTCTCCTTTTAATTGTGTTATGCCTTTCTATTTGTATTTCTTCTTTTCAGCTCTTATACTAGGGAGATTATATGATATTTACACATGTGGGTCTGGTTTATTTCACTTATGAATATATCTTCAAGTCGCATCCACCTATATATGAAGGTTTCAAGTTTATCATTCTTTATGGTTGAGTAATACTCCATTGTATAAAAATAACACATCTTTTTCATCCATTCATCAGGTGATGGGAATCTTGGTTGTTTCTAAGATTTGACTATCAAAAGTTGTGCTGCTATAAATATAGGTACACATATGTCATTATGATATGACATTTTCAGTTCCTCTGGGAAAATTCTCAGTAGGGGCATAGCTGGTTTGAATGGGATTTCCAGTCCTAGTTTTTGAAAGAGACTCCACATTGATTTCCACAATGGTTGCAAAAGACTACACTCCCATCAGCAGTGGAGAATTGCCTTCTTTTCCCCACATCCTCTCCAACATTTATTGTTGGTTGATTTGTTTATCATGGCGATTCTTTCTGGTGTGAGGTGGTATCTCAGTGTTGTTTTTATTTGTATTTCATGGATAGCTAGTAGTGTGGAGCATTTTTTCTTATATGTATTCACTTCTTTTGTTTTATCCTCTGAGAAGTATGTGTTCATTTTGTATACCCAATTCTGGATTGGGTCTTTAAATTTGGGGGCATTAATGTTTTTTAGTTCTTTATATATTCTAGACATCATACTTTTGTCTGAGTGTTTATTTGTCAATATTTTTCCAAATTTATGTGTAGTCTTTTAACTTTGTTGGTAATTTGTTTTGACATGAAAAACTTCTCAATAAGAGGAGGCCCCAGTTGTTAATTCTTTCAAGTGTTACCCATGCAATTTGATTTTTGTTCGTGAATTCTTTGCCTACCCCTATTTCAAGATTTCCTCTTACTTTCTCTTCCAGGAGATTGAGTGTTTCTCTTTTAATGTTTAGACCTTTAATCCATTTTGACTTTAGCATATGCACGGTGACATATCTGGGTCAAGCTTTACTTTTCAGCATGTAGAGAGTCAGTTTTTCCAGCACCATTTGTTAAAGAGACTATTTTCTTCCAGTAAGCATGTTTGGCCCCTTTGTTAAAGGTAAAGTGACTGAGTGTGTTAACAGAGGCCTGTGCATCTTCTAATCTATTCAATTGATCCTCAGGCCTATTTCATTGCCAATACCATGCTGATTTTATCACAGTAGCTTTGTAGTATAATTTCAAGTCAGAAATTATAATGCCTCCTGCCTTGTCTCTGTTGGCCAAGATTACCTTTTGTGTTCTAGGTCTTTTCTGGTTCCAAATAAATTTTAAGAATTATTTCTGTAGGTCTGGGTGGTACATTGTTGGGAGTTTGTTAGGGATTGCATTAAATCTGTAGAATAATTTTGGCAGCATGGCCGTGTTCACGATGTTGGTTCTTCCTATCCAGGAGCGGGGAATATCTTTCAATTTTCTGAAATCCTCTACAATCTTTTTTCAAAGTACTGTAAGCTTCTGTGAAAAGATCTTTAACTTCTTTATTAGATTAATTCCAAGGTATTTTATTTTCCATGGAGCTATTATGATAGGTATTGTTTCTCTAATTTCCCTCTCAAGGTGTTTGGTATCTGTGTAGAATGCTACTGACTTTTGAGTATTAACTTTGTATCCTGCTATGCTACTGAATTTGTGTATCAATTGTAGAAGCTTCTTGGTGAAGTTTTTTGTCTCTTCCAACTAAAGTATCATGACAACTGCAAATAATGATAATTTAACTCCTTGTTTACCTATTCTTATTCCTTTCTTTTATCTCTCTTTTCTAATGGCTATAGCTAATGATTTCAGAACAATATTGAATTGGAGGGGTGATAGAAGACATCCTTGTCTTGTACTAGACCTGAGAGTAAAAGATTTCAGTTTTTCTCCATTAGAATTATGTTTGCTAGGGAAATGGCTCAGTGGAATAATTGCTTCCCTGGCAAGTGAAAGGGCCTGAGGGCCTAAGTATAATCTCTAGTTCCACAAAAAAGAAAGAATTATGCTAGTCATTGGTTTTTCACTAATAGCTTTTATCAGATTGAAGTAGAAGCCTTCTATTCCAATTTTCTCTAGGATTTCAAACATGAATAAGTGTTGGGCCTTGTCGAAAACCTTTTCTGCATCAATTGAGATGATCATGTGGTTTTTAAGATTTGGGTCTATTGACATGGTGTATTACATTAATAGATTTGTGTATATTGAACCATCCTTGAATCCTTGGGATTAATCATATAAGGTCATGATGTATAAACTTCTTCATAATTTGCTGTATTCTATTTGCTACAATTTTATTGAGAATTTTTGCATATATGTTCATGAGCAAGATTGGTCTGTAGTTTGGTTTTTTAGTTGTGTCTTTTCCTGGTTTTGGTATCAGTATAATACTTGCCTCCAGGAATGATTTTGGGAGGAGTGTTTCATTTTAAATTTCATTGAAGAGTTTGAGGAGTGTAGTGATTATATTTTCCATAAATTTCTTGTAGAATTCACCTGTGAATCCATCAGGACCTGGACTTTTCTTTGGCAATAGGTTTTTTTGTTTTGTTTTTATAACATTTCTTATTTCATTGTCTGTTATTGGGTTACTGAGAGTTGTTCTATCTTCCTGATTTAGTTTTGGTAATTTGTACCTTTTGAAGAATCTGTCCATTTCTTCTCAGTCTTCTATTCTGTAAGTTAAAGTTTCTCAATGTAGGTATTGATCTTCAGAATTTCCACGGGATTTGTAGTGATTACACCCTTTTCATTCTTTATTGTTTTATATGAATTGTTTTATTCCTCTTTTTAATGAAGTTAGCCATAAAAGTTATCAATTTTATTTAATCTTTCAAAGAACCATCTTTTTGATTCATTAATTCTTTGAACTGTTTTCTTTGTGTCAATTGAGTTAATTTGGGCTCTAATATTTATGATTTCTTCCCATCTTTGGTCTCTGGGTTTGGTTTGCTCTTCCTTTTCTAGATGCTAGGGGTACAACATTAGGTTTTTGTTGTTGTTCTCATTCTCTTTTCCTAATATGTGAGTTCACAGCTATAAATTTCTTTCTGAGGACATTTTTTTTGGTATTTTTAGGGAAGGTTCTACCGTGTGTTCAGAATCTCACTACTAGATCGAATTTGTATTGATCCACATTTACAGTCTCCCAACAGCTGGGATTATAAACATGCACTACCACATATAGTCTCAATTGCTGTTTCTGCATGCCTCAGGAGTGGGGCCATCAGGGCAGGCCCACGGATCAAAGCCCTATCTCCCGGATCAAAGCCCCATCTCCTGAGCCTACTTGAGGCAGCTTTAATGCACTGAACTATTTTGTTAATGTTTGTGCTCTGTATTTATTAATATCTTTGTATGTGAACTCATATTGTTGTAATCAAATCATTATTCTTTGTGTTTGTACTCTCCAAGTGTACTTTTTTTTATTTTTGTTTTTTATTGTGACCTTATTTCTGAACACAGTTAAAAAGAAATGCATAATATCTTATACACAGCAGGCAGGTGCTATACTGCTGAGCTATGTCTCCAGCCCATAGATATTGTTTTAAATTATTGGAGTCAAGAGTTTTTATTGCTTGACGAAAAAGAAATATTGAAAGATTTTTCCCCCTCCGTCTACAGGGGTATATGATGAATATATTTTAAGTCTACCTATATCTGCAAATATCTAGGTATAACTCACACATGCAAAACTTACTTTGAAGAAAATAAAATTATAGGCATATAAGCAAATATTTTACCCAATATGTTATATTTAATGCCTGCTGCAATCCCTATGTTGAGACATATACTAGTTAAATTCCATTTTTCTTAAGTGTGCCAGGTGATAAAGAAAGGTGATATGAAAGTTTGATTAGTATTGTTCTTCACCCTACTTTTTTGTACCTCTAGAAAACTGTTAAGGTCTCCTCAGGTGCATCCCAATGGACAAGCTAAAATTTTCTACAGAGTCAGCCAGATATGTTAGTGGATTTAAGCACCTGCTTAGGCAAGGCAGGGGGCAAAGGTTCAATCCCCAGTGTGCTGTGCTGGCCTGGTCTCAGGGTGTGCTGAGACTCACGTGGTGGCGTATGCCTGTAATCCCTGTGTTTGGGAGGTTGAAAAACAGGGAGGAATGCTAGAAATCTGATCTGTGTGGTGAGATCCTGTAGATCCTCTACTAAAATGCATAAAAAATAAATTAAATTATGTAATATTTCATCAGTTTTTTTCTGCTCTTTTTTATCCTCCCTCTTCTGTGCCAGGGATTGAACTCAGGACCTTGTTCATATCAGGCATGGGCTTACTCTACTGAGCTATCTCCCTGACCCTCATCAATTTTTTTAATATCATTCATTATTTTAAAAAGCCTTTTGAAGAAAAAATTAATTCCCCTATTGATTCAAAGTAGCTCTCTCTTGTAGTAACTGGGTAATATTAAATGCCTTGTAGAAAAAGAGTGCCCAGTTTCTGGCACAAAATCATCGCAAATGATGCAGTTCACCTCCTTCGATTAAAAATCTAATTCTAGTCCTACTTATTCAGCTTGATTTTAAAAAAAGTTTCTAGAACTACTTTGTTTATTCAGCTTGATTTAAAAAAAGTTTCTAGAACTACTTTGTTTATCCTGGATCAAAAACATTACAACTTTCATTCATTACATAAATAGGTTGAGTAATATATATTATAAAATCAACTTTTGAGGTGAAACAAAAGAAGATAAATTAGAGATGTAAACATAACAAAGAAAATAATAAACATGACCTTATTTTTATATGGAATTATATTTATCAGAAGTTGTAGAAGTATCACTTTTTAAAAATAGGATTTAATGTAATTACCTTCTTAATATTAATTATACAATATTGGAAGCAATTTTCTTTAGGAAACAGTCTACAGGGTGTTCAGGGTCTCACTACTAGATTGTACTGAGTGATTTTATTGTTTACAGCCTCCAAAATGCTGGCATTATAGGCTCATACCATCATACCCAGTCTCATTGCCATCTCAGCATGACCCCAGGGGAGGGGTCAGCAAGGGAGGCCCCGGGATCCAACCCTAGGCCCCTGTACCTGTTTGTAGGAGCTCTAATTTGGCTAGCCCAATTTTCTTAAAAAATTTTACAGTATAGCCGGGCGTGGTGGCGCATGCCTG
Organism: Ctenomys sociabilis; assembly: GCA_004027165.1. Classification (NCBI taxonomy): domain Eukaryota; kingdom Metazoa; phylum Chordata; class Mammalia; order Rodentia; family Ctenomyidae; genus Ctenomys; species Ctenomys sociabilis. Next base: position 16,138 of record PVKA01023620.1, on the reverse strand, counting down.
TAATCCCAGCACTAGGGAGGCTGAGGCAGGAGGATTGTTGTGAGTTCGAGACCAGCCTGAGCTACAAAGTGAGCTTAAGGCCAGCCTGAACTGCACAGTGAGACCCTGTCTCAAAAAAGACAAAAAAAATAAAATAAAATAAAAAATTTTACAGTGTTAGTTTGTTATATAGTATTCTTCTCAGGCTTCAAATTGAAGAAAACATATCTAGTAAAATCATATAATAACTTTTTCAACAACTAGAACAATTTATGAAACATAATATTCAGAAATATATGAAATATGTAATAATTCATTTCCTCCATTGCTTATTTCAATTTTTGTGCTTCGTAATTAAATGTTTACATTTTTAAGACTATTTAAAGTATTCAACAGTTTTCCATTATAACAATTAGAAATTTCTATATTTTCAAATGGACAGTGTGATTTTCTTCTCTATAATGTTAAGCTATTTAGTTCTACATATCTTTCACAAAGGCAAAGATGAGCCCTGGGTAATATAAAGGAAAAAACTACATGCTGGAACTACATGCTGGTCTTCATTAGTATCCAGTGACCGCAAGCTATAAGAGTAAACTTGTTCCAAGATTCTAAGACTGTAATCCAGATCTATGAATCTGCCGTTAGAAAACTAGAATTTGTAAATATTGTAGAATCAAATACAAAGAATTTGAGTGGATTTTACAAATTGCAACATGAGATAATAATCTTAGTCATCTGATTCAATATAATTTTTGTGTTACCAAACTGTATAAGTAAGGACTCTATAAATCAAGAATGTTTGGAATTCCTTAAGAATGATTTATAAAATATTTATAAATGCTCTTGAGAAGTCAGCTTAATAACTAAAATGTAATGTTATTTCAAAGTCCACAACAGCTGCAATAATCCTTATCTTACAAAAGTAAATGTCACTCAAAATATAATGAAAAATTTAGTGTTCAAGTCAAATTATGCCTTAAGAGATAGTGGAAAGTCTATCAACAAAATCAATACTTAACTCTATTTTTATACATCCAAATTTTATTCTGTATTACATTCAATCTTGGAAATTTATTTTGCAAGATGGATATTACCATAGTAAATACATTTGCTTAAATTGATTTATGTTACACTACATATAAGCTTTAGTCAGTAAAAATGCTTACTTTCTTGTTGCTCGCAAATAGAAAGAGAGTGAGGATGTCGGATTAAAATTATTATTTTATTTATTTATTTTTTTAAAAATTATTTTAATAACCTTGTTAGATTGTGCATAATTCTAATTTCATTATGTATTCCTCAACATTTATGAGATATAATTGAAAAATATAGCTTTTACAGAGAACCAGTTCCCTAAAACTGTGTATCAGGTTAAAAAAGCAACAATTAACATTGCAGATGATAGAATATTTATATGGGCTTGGTATTAAAGTAGTGTTTCTCTTAGACAAAGTGCTGCTGCTCTCATGACTAATAAACCAGAAGATAAGATTTAAGCACATTCCTATGAATTTAACTATGTTTCAGTGAAAATCATGAATATGTACAGAAATCAGAATAATGCAAAAATTAGTAAGATTAGCAATATCTGAGAACCAAGAAAAAATTAGCTAACAAGAAATAATCAGTAAAAATACAAAATATCTTGAGAAACTCTAAGCCATAACTGAGAGGAATGTTGAACTTATAAAATAGCATGAAGTCATTTCATTTTTGGACTTTTTTATTTCTAGGAGAATAAAAATAATAAAAATATTAAAATAATACATAATTTCAGAACAAGATCATAGAAAATTGGTGAATGTTGTTATATTATACATTGTTATCTTCAAAGTAGTTTTTCAGATTATCAGATCTAGGCATAGAAATGATAAAAAATTAAGCATTAATTGTTCCTTTCAATAAAACAATAAAAATTAGTAGTACAATTATTCTAGCTATCTGTCTATCTATCTACCATCTATCTTCTTCTTTTTTCTTTGCTTTCTCCCTTCTCTCAACCCATTTGTTGTTTCCTGATGAGAAGTTATTTTTTCCATTTTACAATATCTATAGTACCTTTGATATTTTATTTATTCATTCTGTTTCTTACACTATGAAGACAATATGATATTTGCACATGAACATCTTATATATTTCACTTATGAATATGGTCTCTAGTTGCATCCTTTTACCTATAAAAGTCGAGTTTAGAAAAAGGTATGAAAAGTGAAGCCATATTAATGTGCTGAGCTGTGGATGGCTCATGTCAACAGATTCAGACATTGCCATCCTGTGGATAACCCACTACTATTGTGGACTACTGGACTATATTGGAATATTTTGCAACTTCATGAGCCTACAATATTTGGATAGTAATGTAATACTCATCTCTGATAAAACTGAACAAAAAAAAAGGAGATATATAAAGAGCATTCTGTATCTGCATATACAAAATAGTTAGGATAGATATATATCTACTTTCTCTTAATTCAATAAGAAGAAAGATTTGTACTAATAATTTTTTGAACAGGATATCATGTGTGCATCTTACTACAATGACAGTAATATACAATGTATTAATTGTTGTAACTCACCTACCAATCTGTTTTGAAACTGTCTCATTGCAATTATTTCTCAAAAAAGTTAATAAAAAATAAATACTGTAGATGTGTGAATTCAGCAAAATAATCCAATATAGTTCAGTAGTCCATAACAGTATTTGGTTATCTGTATGACTGGCAATGTCAAAGGTTGTTGACTTGAGCCTTTCACAGCTCAGCATACTAATATGGCTTTACTTTTTGTACCTCGTTTTTATATTTTTCTGCTGGACAGTTAAGACTAAGATAAAGCAAGACCTATATAACAAGAAATGTAAGTTTTGTGTCTGACAAGGTCAGTCAAATCCCCTCAGGATTTATCCTGAAACCCTCTACTGCACTTTGCAGATCATTTGTCAGTGTCAACCATGTGGATGAGTCATGGCCATTACTTGGCCAATTTGTTCTCTGTGAAAGCCTGAGAGAATGTTTTCTCTCTAGGTGACTCTCCTTAGGCACACTCTACATTGTTAATTGCTTTCCTCTGAGGTCCCATAATCTCCTTGAAAAGAAAATTTGGGACACCACCGAGTTACAGGATGTTACAGTACAGGTTTTCTTATGTTCTGAGTCCTCACTGATCTTGAATGGCTAGGGCCAAAATGTTGGTTATTCTCTCAAACTATTGAGATGATCATGTGATTTGGTTATTCTGCTGGTATGGTATATTACCTTTATTCATTTGCATATATTGAACTAACATTGCATTTCTGGGATGCATCTCAATTGGTCGTAATGTATAATTGTCTTATATGCTGCATTTTGTTTGCTAGTATTTTATTGAGGATTTTTACATCTCTATTCATTAGGGAGATTGTAGTTCTCCTTTTTGGTTGGATCTTTCCTTGGTTTTTGGTGTTAGATTAGTTCTTGCCTCTAGGAATAAAGTTTGAGAGATGTTTCCCTTTCAATTTCACTAATGTTTTAAAGAAGTATTGGCATACACCCTTTTCTAAATTTCTTTTATTATTCAGCTTAAATCCATCTGGACCTATGCTTTTCTTTGTTAGTAAAGTTTAATTACATGTTCAAATTAATTAACTCATATTGCATTAGTCAGGTTTTTTATTTCTTGATTTAGCTCTGGAAATTTCTACGTATCCAGGAATCTTTCCATTTCTTTTTCATTTTCCATCCTATGAGAATAAATTTTTTGAGGTAAGTGCTAATGATATTCTGAATTTCTACATGATCTGCAGAGATTTCTCCTTTTTCATTACTTATTGCAATGAAATTCAATTTTATCTTTCTTTTGATATGGTTTGTTAGGCATCTAACAACTGTATTAATTCCTTCAAAGAACCAACTCTTTGATTCATTAATTTTTTGTATTATTTTCTTAGTCTTGATTGTATTAATTTCTGTTCTGATCTTTATAATTTCTTCCTTTAATTGGACTTTAGGCTTGACTTGCTTTTTCCTTTCCACAAGTTTGAGGTACAACATGTTTGTTTATTTGTACTCATTATGTTTTCCGGATGTGAAAATCTACTGCTATTAATTTCCTTTTGAGGACTTCTCTCACTGAAGCCAACAGATTCTAGTAACTTGTATCTGCATTTTAAAAAAATATATTTAGTGCAGGGTCTACAGGGTCTCACTGCAGAGATCAGAATTGTAGTGATTTACCTTGTCTTCAGCTTCCCAAGTGCTGGGATCACAGGAGCATACCACAGTGCTCAGTAAAAGTCACTGTCTCAGTACACCCCAAAGTGGGACCTACAAGGTAGGCTGGGAATCAAACCTCTGGCCACTGTGTCTGCCTAAGCAGGTGCTTTAATCTGCTGAGCTATCTGGCCAGCCCCACATTTTTTTAAAGTATTGTTTAAGTTCTTTAGTCTTAACTATGATCCACTGGTTGTTCAAGAAGAAAATATGCATGAGTTATTTTCAATTCCTTTGCAGTTGTGTTTTATGTGTTAGTGTATGGTTTATTTTTGACACCATTTTGTGTGCAGCTGAGAAGAATGTGTTTTCTGATGTTATATGAAGCACTCTGTAAAGGTGTACTAAGTCCATTTTTTCACAGGTTTGGTTCAGTTCTATTATTTCTTTGTTGATTTCTTATTCCAGATGATCTAGCTCTTTGTAACAATGGACTGTTGAGTTCCCGCAGTATGACTGTGTTTTTCTTAATTTTACTTTTCATTTCTACTAATGTTTTCTTTTAAACTTGGGTGCTCCCATATTTTGTGTACATATATTTATGATTGATATCTCTTCCTTTTGCAGTTTTCCCCTAACAAGTATGTAGTGACTTTCTTTATCTTTTTCTCATTCTTTGTTTGAAATTTACATTTTCTTCAAGCAGAATAGCTACCCCTGCTTCTTTCTGGGTTCCTGTCACATGGAGTACTATTTTCCACCCTTTACTTCCAGTATATGATTTTCTTTTTCAGTTAAATGTGTTGCTGGTATAAAACATATTGTTGGATTTTGTTTCTTGATCCACTCTGCTGCTCTGTTTGGTGAAATGAGACCATTTACATTAATAGTTATTTATTTCTTCCAAAGTTTTAAGGGAAAATTATAAAGCATAATGTAAAAATTAGTAATTATCTCTGTCACTATAATAATTAATCTATAAAGAGAATAAACTTGTTTTGATTCATTGTTGTGGAGGTTATATTTATTACTTCGTCCATTCCTTTGGGCCTGCATGCAGTGAGATAGTCCATCAGTGATGGAGCACATGGTGAAGACAAAATGAGTACCATTATTACATAAAAAAGGAGTAATGATTTTAACGTCTTTAACAGAGGATGACATCAGTCGAAGTGTTTTCCCTCTCAGAGTTCTACTACCTCCCAGTAAACCATTATGGGCACCAATCCTTTGACATGTGGACCACTGCGGAAAATTCAGCTATACTATATGGATAGTAATATAATTCCAAATCAAACTTCTGAAAATTGAATCTCTATTTTCAACAAGATATAAGTGTATTGGTAGCACATAATTATAATAATATCAGATAACTTAAGAAGAAAGTAGAAGTGGAATACAAAACATAACAAAACAAATGAACCAAGATGAAACAAGAAACCCAGAGATTAAAAACAAATTTAAAATGAGTACAGATGGGCTGGGGAGATAGCTCAATAGAATAAGCACTTACGTGGCAAGCACAGGTCTGGTGTTCAATCCCTGGTATGGCAGATAAACCAACCAACCAACAAACAAATAAATAAATAAAATGATCATATATAACTGGGATGGAATTCAAATGGTGGATTATTTGTCTGATATTCATGAGAAGCTAACTTTAACCCCAGCACAAAAACAAAATCAAACCATAGTGTAAATAACTGTAGTAAAATTTTTAGCAGCCTAACTTATGTCTAATTGTATTTGTCCATGGAATGAAAAGAAATACAGGAAGAAGGAGGTTAGAAATAAAAATATTTGTTGCAAAAGCTGAAATTTTCAAAATTTGATAACTTTTAAACACACAGATAAAACATTATCAGTGAAATCCAAGCAGAAGAAAACTAAAATAGTGAGCTATAATAAAATTGCCCTTATTGATCAACAAGGATACTTTTCAATGCAGTCATATGGCATATGGAGATCTGGCTATGTGGAGAGGAACAAAGACAATAATTTCTTCTTTAAAAAATATAATTCATAAAGGTCAGCTAAACAATTCAGAGGATTAAAGTGCCTGCAAGCAGGAGCAGGGACCAGGGATTCAATCCCTGGGCCTTCTGTGGCGGCCCCATCCCTGGAGCACTGAGACAGAGATTGAGACTAAGCATGGTGTCACCGGCCAGTAACCATAACACTTGGGAGGCTGTAAACAGGCAGATCACTATGAATCCAATCTAGTAGTGAGACCTTGAATACCCTGTAGACCCTTCCCTAAAATACAGAGAAAAAAAGGAAGTAGTTGGGACCAGCGCTAGGTCAGTCCAGCAGGTGTCCTGCCTTGGTGTTCCTTTATGGAACATAGCATACAGTAGAGAAAGCTCTGAGAATGCTTCACTTTCAGTATTCTACAGAAACACTGAGACCTTGCCCTTCCCTCTTGCCCTGGGCTTCCCCCATTTTACTACGTATTAAGACAAAGACTGTGCTGCTTTGCAGTTGCCTCTCTATCAGAGAGGTCAGGTCCCACTCCATCCCACCTTTCATGTTTCTTGTTTCTTTTTCCCCTTTTCAGGACACTGCTGGCCACTGAAGATGTACTTGTACAGGCTTATTTATTCCTATATTTCCATATGTATTAAACATGGCTGCTTATATTTACCTTTAAAAAGCATCAGATACGTTTGTCCCCAGAATATTTCTCATTTCTATATTCTTTTGAGATCTCACCACTCTTCAAATTCCAGATTAAATACCATCTTCCACCATCTCCAAGAAGCACTGTCTGTTCCTTCGATGACAAATACTACCTTCTGTTCTTGGATTGCATTACCTTTTCTTGCCTTAACATATGCATTTAATTTTGTCCAAAGTATCTATATCTGAAAACATACAAAGAAAAGCTCAAATTTCTTTATATGAGAGGGTTGTACATTTGATTATAATGTTGGAAGCAAACTTTACTGGGATCAGCCTTCAGTAGTGTCATAGCTCTGGTGCTTAAATAGTTCCCTAAACTCCAACAGGGAGAATGATTTTTAAACAAGCCCCATTATTTTCCTTCTTCAACTACAAAAATGTCAAACTGAAAAAAAAAAAAAAAAAAAACTATTTCTGGTCTTACAAGATAGAAAGAACAGCTATCTTGCATATCTGAAGAACAGTTAATATTCCTGTATTTCCCAAATCAGTATAAAATTCCACGGCAGTTAACAAAAAATCCATTTATATTGTTCTTTGTTGAAGATCTAAGTCTTTAAGTAATTCTAGGGTAATGATTGGTATCTTTGTATAAGTACAAAATATGCAATGATGACAAGTAACCCAACAAAGAGTACAATCCTCACCACGTAAGTTATTTATATTTGAATCAGAGGATAAGAAGTGTGCTAGCAATCAGAGATTACAGGGAGCCAGACTTAATTGCATCTGTTCATGAAATGCAGCACTCAAGTTAACATGCTTTGACAAAATGGTTTTCAATCCCACAATGTCAAGGAAGACAGTAGAGCTTAACCCACCTTCAGTTATAGGCACTATCTTCCTTTCATCTGCCTGCCTCTAATCTTAAAAAACTCAATACCACACGATTCTTTAATGCTTCAATGATTACATCATGGGTTATGAAGATGCAAATTCAGAATAATAAGATATAATTATTTGCTGCTCTGGCTTTTTTTATGGTTTTGTACTTCATATTGAACGTAATTGATTGAGAGCACAGTGAAAGTAAATATCCTAAAGTTTAATGGCTCTAAATAATCACAGCACTTGAAATTGTCTAATTCTTTAAGCTTGGCAATCATTATAAATCATCTCATTTGATCATCCAGCACAGCTTTTATGTCAGTAAATGAATAATTATTTTGCCAACTTAGTGAATGCTCTGGGCCTGGCATTAATTAATTTTGGGTTACACTTCTGAAAATACAGTCCCATAAGCAAAATAACAAATTACATACTTAAAAATTATAATTATGTGAAAAAGAAATGTAGTTTTAGGAGGGAACGTAATGAGAAAGAATTATTCTGTTTAGGGAAGTCACAGAATATCTTCTTGATCAGATAGCAAGGCGAGATCGAATGGACCTGGTCATATAAAGTTTTGAGAGACATTCGTTTTGGACCTAAGAAACACATTAGGGATGTTCAGATGTTAGGCATCTACTTAGGTAACAGAACTGACATTTAGAAGAAATTCTGAGAACAATAATTAACATTTAGGTAGCTCTTTCCAAAGTATTTCCATGTGTATGATTTCATTTAATAAGCATGAAGTGAAGTGATAAATTTAGAGAATGATTGATAGGGAGAAAATTTTTCATCCTCCTTTTGACTTAGATTATTATTAAATGTGAAGAAGAAAAAAAATAAGATTAAGCAAAAGACACTCTGAGTGGCATGTCAATTGTTTGTAGGTAAAACATTTTCAAAGATATTTCCCATTTGAACAAAGTTGAGAGTGAAAGCAACCTTCAAATATTCAGAACATATGATTAGATGCTGATCATTCACTGTCATAAAGCTTGCACAGTGTTCAGAGTTCTATGTGGAGTATTTTTAAAAGAAAAATGACAGCACAGAGAATAAGTTAAGTTTTAAGGCACTCTAAAACTATTTTAGTGGAATCTTTGTATATATACATAAATATATAAATAACTGAAAGTGATGAATATTTGTATGGAGGCACAACTATAGATATGCAAAACTTTTTTAATTGTTGTATTTGTTATAAATACAAATGACATGGAGATAAATATGTGGAAATATATTGGTAGCACTTACAGTTATTTTTAAATAAATGTACAGTTGACCAACTTAGTATTTTTAAATTCAGATAGCCTAAATCAAATGACTAGTAAAAATGAAAAATACAAAGATATCTAAAATGTTACTATTAAATTCAAAGATCCTCAGTGTGTATTGAGTTAGATAGAGAAAAAAACTCTAGGGTACTTTTGTTCATTATGGAAACTATAGTCACCAGTAATATGCAATATATTTCAAAATGCTAGGCATAAGGTTATGAATGATTTTACCACAAAGGAATGATACAGTTTGAAAACATAGTGTTTAATTTATTTGTTTTCTTTTACTGTATCTTTTTAGGGAAGGGTCTACAGGATGCTCAGGGTCTCACTACTAGGTCAGATTCATAGTGATCCACCTGTTTACATCCTCCAAGAGCTGGGATTACAAGACAGCCCCATCACAGCCCATCTCATTTGCCTTCTCAGTGTGCCCCTGGGGCAGGGTCAGCACTGCAGGCCCGTACATCCAAGCCCTGGCCTCTGAGTGTGCTTGCAGATGTTTTAATATGCTGAGTTATTTGGCTGGCCCTTATTTAATTTAAACTTGTAATTTTAATTAATATTACGTAGTTGCCCACATATCTGTAAAATTTATTATTTAGACACCAGTTTAAAGTAAATATAAAAACTAACAGATTTTTTGTAGAATTGTGATTAAAAAAAATCACTGCAGCTCAGGTAATTACATATTGAGTTACAGGAACATCATACTGTGTACATTTCTGGAATAATTTATACACATAAATATTTTTTCAAATTGGATTCTATTGTCTTACATACAATTCCATTTAGTCCATGTTTAAACAAAAAAGGCAATGTAAATGAAGGGCCATTTACATTTGTATCTGTATATACAAAATAGGATAGATATGCAGCTACTTTTTCTTAATTCAATGAGAAGAAAGATTTGTACTAATAGTGTTTGGAGAGGATATCATGTCTGCATCTTGTATTATGAGTACTGCAAAGACAACAATATGCACTGTATTAATTATTGTAACTGTCCTACTAATCTGTTTTGAAACTGCCTCATTGCTATTTGTTTCTCAATAAAATTAATAGAAATTTTTTTAAATATTAAAATAAAAATATAGAAAAAATGCATGAAATCATATATTTTATTTTACACAACTCTTCAAAGTTATCTTAAATAATATTGATTGTCTATGACAGTCTTCTCTCCACGTTAGCATCCAGAGTGGTCCTTTTAAAACATAACGACCAGTCAGATGGTTTGAAGAATTCCTGCACTCCTGCGTGTGGTGATGCTCATTATGATTGGCTAATTTCTTTTTTTTTTAATTTTTATTTTATTGAAGTACAAATATCAATGAGATAGTTTTAAGATACCTTGACAAGATGGATTCGATAAATTAATACATTGCAAACTGTTTTCATAATGTTTAGGTATCATAGAAGATGCATACATGATATTATACTTACAGACATTATTATACCATATGTCTCTTATCAGTAAATAGAGTGTAGCTGTTTGTGTATCTTATTTTTTATATGTGAATTACATCAAAGATTCAATAATTAATACTTTCTACCTTGTTAATTTCCCAGTGGTTGTCCATAGTACTAGAAGCTGACATAACATCCTGTCCAACCATCATTAGTGCAAATCTTGCCTCTCATAGGATTTGAGTCCGATAAGGCAAAATGAATGGCATATGCTTCAGGATACTAATCAGCTTTTCTTCTGGATGGTTAACAACCTAAGATCACAAGTCAGAGTTGGAGAAATAGAAGAGCCACAAGGCCAGCCAACATTTTGGCCCTAGCCTTTCAAGGTCAACGAAGACTCAGGACATAGGAGAACCTGTACTGCAACATCATGAAACTCAGGTGAGCTCCAAATTTTCTGAACAAGGAGATTATGGAACCACAGAGGAAAGAGATCGCAGTTCTATAGTGTGCCTGGGGAGAGTCACATGGAGAGAAAACATTCTCTCAAGCTCTCACAGAGAGCAAACTGGTCAAGCATTGGCCGTGACTCATCCAAATGGGTAACACAGACAAATGATCTACAGAATAAGGTATAGGACTACAAGAAAAACCCTGAGGGGACTTCACTAACCTCATAAGAAATATAAAGTACATGTGTTGGTATATAAGTCTTGCTCTATCTGGGTCTTAACCACCCAGCAGAATAGTATAAAAATGAAGTATACATTGCAGGGCCATAATATTAAGCTGAGCTCGAAATGGCTATGGTCAACAACTTCTTCGAATAACTCACTATTGTTGTGGAATGCTGGACTGTGTTAGATTGTGTTGTCGAGTTCAAGCACCTAAGTTTGTTGAATGACAGTGGAGTTTCCATCTCTGACAGGTGTAGACAAAGGAAGGGGTATAGAAAGGAAGAATCATGATGTGTGTATGGACATACAGTTGGGATAGATAACGTCGTGCTTCTACATAGTCCTATGATTGGCTAATTTCAATTGCCACTGTACTACACAATTCTAAAGCTCAAAACAGCCATTCATCCTAACTTAGAATCAAGACTAAATTGTCTCAGAGACCCAAGACACCCCTCAGTCTTGTTCCTTGATTATTTTTACTTTATCTCTTAGGACTGCTTGTGCATTCTTCTGCAGCTACACTGACAAGGTGGCATTTGTAGAACACAACAAAAGTGCTCCTGTCTCAGCACTGCTGCACTTGCCTTCTCTACCCAAAGGATTCTTGCTTCAAACTCACAACTGACTTTTCTGTTATCCTTTAGGACTGTGTTCACAAATTGCCATGTCAGAGATATCTTTAAAAATGGAACAAACCCTGTCTATTCTCCCCACTTGTCTTATTCAACTTTCTTCTTTTCAATGTCTTTACTACTGTTTGACAAACATATTATTTTTAAACATATGCATTATTATTATAAATTTTTAATTCTGAAAACTTAGGAGAGCAAAAAATTCTCATTTTTGTGAGGAAGCCATATTCCTGGAGAATATATTGCAATAAATATTTGGAAGGTTAAATAAGTGAAAGTTTCTTCATATATTCAACCATAAAATTCTGACTTCTTGTTATCATAATTAAAACTTTTTATACAAAGAGATTTTAAGCATAAAAGTGAGATAACACTAATAATTTTCAAAAACTTTTCCCAGGGAACAGCAGTGACACAGTTATTCATAGTGCAGAGACAAGCAGTGAAGTAAAGGAAATTTTATTTTGAATCATCTGTTGGGTTAAGTAACTCCAGTGGTATTGAGTCTTGGAAAATTATTTGGTGAATTCTAAAGACACTCATATGTTGCCTCTCTACACATGATAATAAAATATTACTTGACTCAAATTAAATAGAAGAAAAAAATGAACATTATAAATAGCATTTCAAAGTACACAGAATAAACATTAGATATCAGCTTACAGCAACAAGGAGAAAAACTCATTTGACCAAGATGGAGATTATTATTTAAATATTATTCACCCCTTGTTAAAGAAAAAGATGAACATGTTCAGTAATATAATGGGGAAAGTTTCCTATCTGCAGATATATCTATACATCTATTTACTTTTTAACTCACTAAAGGGGAATCAAATTCACAGGCTTTTACATCTAAAGTAATTTAGATATTACTTCAAATACTTCATTAGCAGAATAGGAAACAAATTCTAAAAAGACAGACTGGATTCATCAAAGATACAAGGTGAGATACTGAATGTCAGCTCTATAATAACATTATACTCATTCTTATCACAATGCAGAATAAGAATGTGAATTAATTTCATGTGATAAATAAGTGTGAGGAGAAAGCAGATTATATTAAACACCAAACAGGCAAGCAAATAAGCCACAATGAACAGAAAAATAAGAATTCTTAGAGATAGTGATAGAATTCTTAGAAATAGAAGAAAGCATTATTTTCCAAACATGACCAATTCAAAATAGAATTGAAAAGAAGTAAAATACCTAAACATATCACAACAAACAATGAGTTATCAGAAGAAGCAATGTTAGTGTCACATCTAAGCAAAGCCTAGTGCTTTGGATTTACTGTGAATTTTTATAAAATCTTCAGAAGAATGTACATCAATACTCCAGAAACAATTTTCATTCTATGAAGTTGTTATTACTATGATACCAAAATTGGATATTGGAAGAGAGAGACAGACAGACAGAGATATTACAAATCACTAATAACTTTGATAAGCATAAGTACCAAAATACTAAAAAAAAAGGCTCTCACAAAGAGACTTCTATAACATAACCATAAAGGTCATACAACATATTAAGTTCCTTCATTCTAGAGATGCAAATATAAATCAGTAACTATAATATAGCATATAAATCAAATCACAAATCATCACAGTAGTTGCAGAAAAAGCCCTTGACAAAATCTAGTATCCCTTCATGATAAAAACATGGAAGAAACTCTGCATAGAAGGATCTGACTTTAGTATAATTACAGCTGAATGCAAAATTTTCAGGAAGCATAATATTGAGTTTATGCAAATAGTTGAAAGTACTTCCTGTAAACTGAGGCTCTACTCTCACGCTACTTTCCCATATAATACTTGTAAGTGTAGCCAGAACAATCTGGCAAGAAAAAGGAATAAAAGGGCATAAAAAAGAGAGGGAGAAGTCAAATTATCCTGCTTGCAGTTGACATGATCCTTTTTCCAAGACTCTAACAGCAACTAGAAGACTGAAATCTGATAAGCAAATTCATCACATAGGCAGAATATGAAATCATCATGAAAATATCTCTTCTATATATCAATAATTAGTCTATTGAGAAAGAAATCAGGAATCCAGTTTCCTTCAAAATAACTTTTAAAAATATTTGGAAATAAGTTTAAGACATAAAAGACCTCCATAATAAAATACAGAAAAATGAAAAAACAAATTGAAGAAGACACCAGAATATGGAAAGATGTCCCACATTCAGCGATGGGCAGAATTAATGTTATTTAAGAGGTCATAGTGAATAAAACAATCTGTATATTCAATGAAATTCTCATTAAAATATAAATATAATCCACTGTAAAACTAGGAAAAAAACCAATTTTTGAATTCATAAGGAAGAATAAAAAGCCCAGAATAGTCAACATAATCTGTCTATGTGGCTTCAAAAATGAAATTTACAAAAACAGAATGGCAGAGGCTGGATTTGTAACAGTGCTAGGGAGGCTGAAAACAAGAAGATCAGTATGAGTCCAAGCTATGTAGTGAGACTCTGTACTAAATAACTTAAAAATAAATGTAAAAAATAAAAACAGTGGCACTGACATAAAAATAGACATGTGCACTGCTGGAATAGGATAGAAGACACAGAATCAAACCCCTGAAACTCAGCCACCTCACTCTTTCTTGTTTTCTCTCACTCAGTCCATCCTGAGGGTGGGGCTGGCATGATAGGTGGTGCTGGGGATCGAACCATGGTCCCCTGAGCCTGCCTAAGCGTGCCTAAGCAGTCTTGCCTTTAAACTGCTAAGCTATCTCATTGGCCCCCAGCCACCTGATCCTTGAAGAAGCCCTTCTATACATCTATTTCTCCTCCATGTATCGTAGAACATGACATTCTACCTTACTGCCTACACATTGGAATCAGCCAAATTTAGACAATGAAACTTCTAAAATTACAAATTGGGGCCCAATAAAAGAAGAGGAAATTGAAAATAATTAGTATGTTTTATGACTGTGCACATCTGCCAGTATAAGCAACTTATTATCCTTTCTAACATGCACAAATACATTATGAAATGAAATAAATGGGAGAGGAATGTGAAAATCATAAAAGTAGGTTCTGCACATGTACAAAACTGTCAGGATGAAGCGCATTAATGTGTATAACTAATATGCAGTGATAAAAACTGAAGAAAAAATATTAAAATTTAAAAATATCACTGTGTACTAATTAAAAATATATTTTGGATGCTAATAAAAAGCTACAGAGTCCAGCCTGGGAAATGGCTCAGTGGAAAAAGCTAGAGTCCAAAAAGAAAGAAAAAGGTTTCACAGTGTAATGCTTATACAGCACATAAATATTAAAATGTAAACAAATATAAAGAATAAAAATAAAATAAAATGATCAATAAATGTGATACACACAATAGAAGAAAGGACAAAAAACTTGGTATTTTAATTAATGTAAAAAATGTATTTAATAAAATTTAATATCCTTCTATGAAAAATTAAGTATACAAGGAAAGTACTTCAAGAATATAAAAGCCATATATAATAGGGAAATCTATCATTATACTTAATAAGCAATAAGTGAAAACTGTCTCTAAGATCTGAACAATAAAAGGATACTCATTTTCACTTTTATTCAGTGTAGTACCAGAGATACTACTCAGAGCAAAGTTGAAAAAGAGGTAGTCAAATGATCATGTTTGAAGATGCCAGGATCTTAAACATTTTTTCATAATTTTTTTTTGGTGGTACCAGGGATCAAACTCAAGATGTTGCACTTGCAAGGCAAGCACTTAAAATCATCTTACACTAAGAAACAAAAGAACAAGGTTATATCTCACAGAACAACATACAAAATTCAATGATGTCAGTATGCCAATTTATCAAAGATAGAAAGCAAGCTAGCAGTCCCATTTCAATAGACACACAGCAAAGTAATAAACCACTCAGGAATAAATTGAAAAATGAAAACATCTACAATCTCCATTTTACAAATTATAAATTTGTAAATTAATGAAATAATCAGGAGAGAATACAGGCAACCAGAAAGATGCCTGTGTCATGGATCAGAAGATTCAACATGTTAAAATGCCAAAGCTATGTAAAATGATCTGTAGATTTAGTGAAATCCTTATAAAAAATACAAATGATGTCATTCAAAACTAGAAAATGGAAGTCTAGATTCCAAACTTCTGAATAGACAAAGCAATCTTAAACAAAAGGAACGAAACAAATGCATTACACTGAAGCTTATGGTTGAATTCATTTCTTTATACTTTTTAACTTCTGTTGATTTATTGTTTTTTCACTGAATTCTTCCCTTGTCTCCCTTACTATCAAAATCCTATATTTAGATTGTATTTGAAACTTTCTATAACTGAAATTAATATTGCTGCTAGGAATTTTTTTATTTCATGATTCATCCAATTTAGAGACAAGTACAATCATAAATAAATTACATTAATAATGCCAAGAGAAGACATAACTTATGCATATTTTAAAATATATTTTACAATATATAA
>PVKA01023619.1:0-35386 GCA_004027165.1 Ctenomys sociabilis | reverse complement strand
TATGAGAGGCAAGATCTGCACTATTGGTGGTGGGACAGGATATTATGTCGGCTTTTAGTGCTATGGTCATCCACTAGGTAAATAATTATTGAATCTTTGATATAATTCAGCTACATAAATACCTGTAAATATAATATCATGTATGCACCTTGTACAATACCAAAACGTTATGAAAACAGTTTGCAATGTATTATTTCATAGACTCTGTATGGTTATGGTGTTTTGAAACTGTCTGATTGACATTTGTATTTCAATAAAAAAAAAATAAAGTAAAAGTAGGAGAAATCAATAACATATAGTTTGAATTTAACATAATACCAATCCCAATAATAAAACAAAATTGTAGTTATATGATTTAAAATATGTTTCAAAAACTAACGCATCTGTCCTATAAAAAACTCAAGGACTTAAAATATTTCATTGCATAGAAAAAAATGTAGTCTACAATTATTTTATAAAGATATTCCAAGAATTTTATTTTTGTATTTATAACATTGCAGCAGGATGGATGTGACCTGCAAGCACAAGTTCTCTGTCTGCAGCACTTACTAGTAATGTCACTAGGAACTTAGTTATTGCAGTAAACAGTGGTAAGTTTTACATGTTAACTCCATTTTTTCAGTCTTTTTAAAATTAATTTTATTGAAAAACAAAGAGCAGTGAGACATTTTCAAAACCATTTAATTGGGCGGTTACAATAATGAATACATTGCATATTGTTGTCTTCATAGTGGTGATTCATAGTATAAGATGCAGGCATGATATCTTGTCCAAACACTATTAGTACAAATCTTTCTTCTCATTGAATTAAGAGAAAGTCTACTGAGAGGTATCACTGGCCACATGTATTTTTTCTCTTTTCTTTTATTTATTTTTTATTTTTTCTTCTTTTTTCTTGAAGAACAAATAGCAAAGAGACAGCTCCACATCAAATCAGTAGGACACATTCAACAATTTATACATTCCACCCTGTTTTCGCATTGGCCTTCTTTTGCCCAAGGTGCATACATGACACTCCATGCACAAGTACTACTAGAGCAGATGTCTCTGATAAATGAATTAAGAGAATGCATCTGTATACCTATCTTTTATTTCCAAAGCTGAATTATACCACAGTTTCAATAACTAATACCTTTTACCCTGTTATCTTCCCAGTGGTTGTCCATAGTAGAAGATGCAGACATGATATCCTATGCAAACGCAGTTAGTACAAATCTTCCTTCTTACTGAATTAAGAGAAAGGAGTTGTCTATTCTATTTTGTATATACAGATACAAGATGGCCCTTCAATTGCATCCCCTTTTTTTGTTGAGTTTTCTCAGAGATAGGTATTCCATTGCCATTTAAATATTGTATGGGCTTGAATTCAATAAAATAATAATGGGTCATCCGAAGAAGTTGACTTGAGCCATCCACAGCTCAGCACACTATTATGGCCTTATTGTATATACCTCATTTTTATACTTTTCCGCTGAGTGGTTAAGACAGTGATAAAGCAAGACCTATATAATACAAAATGTAATTTTTGTATCTGATGAGGTCAGTCAAGCCCCCTGAGGTTTTATCCTGTAACCCCGCACCTCATTCGGTAGATCCTTTGTCAATGTCAGCCATGTGGATGAGTCACGGCCATTGCTAGACCAGTTTGCTCTCTGTGAAAGCCTGAGAGAATGTTTTCTTTCCATGTGACTCTCCTTAGGCTCACTATAGATCATCTCTCACATTCCTGTGTGGCTCCACAATCTCCTTGATCAGAAAATTTGGGGCACAACTGAGTTCCATGATGTTACAGTACAGGTTCACCTATGTTCTGAGTCTTCACTGACCTTGAAGGGCTAGGGCCAAAATGTTGGCTGACCTTGCAGCCCTTCCCTTTCTCCAAATTTTGATCTGCAAACTTAGGTTGTTAACCCTCCAGAAGAGAAGCTCAGTATTACCCTGCAACACATGCAGCTCAGTTTACCCTACCTATCTGTCTCAATTCCTTTTAGTTGTTGTTATGCCTTTCCATTTATATTTCTTCTTTTTGCTTCTTATACTAGGGAGACTACGATGTTTACAGATGTGTGTTTGGTTTATTTCACTTATGAGTATATGTTCAAGTGGCATCCACTTCAGTATAAATGCTTCAAACTTATCATTCTTAATAGCTGAGTAATACTCCATTATATAGAAATACCACATCTTTTTCAACCATTCCTCTTTTGATGGACATCTTGGGTGTTTCCAAGATTTTGATATCACAAATTGTGCTGCTATAAACATAGGTACACATATATCTCTATGATACAATGTTTTCAGTTCCTCTGGGAAAATTCCCAGTAGGGGGATAGCCGGCTTGAATGGGATTTCCAGTCCTACTCTTTTGGGGAGTCTCCACACTGACCTCCACAATGCTTGTACCAGTCTACATTCCCACCAGCAGTTCAGAAGTGTTTCCTTTTCCCCACAGCCTCTCCAACATTTGTTGTTGGTTGATTTCCTTATGATAGCCATTCTTTCTGGAGTGAGATGGTATCTCAGTGTTGTTTTTATTTGCATTTCACGAGTAGCTAGCAATGTGGAACATTTTTTCATATATTTATTCACTTCTTTAGTTTCGTCCTCTGAGAAGTGTGTATTAATCTCAGATGGCCATTTCTGGATTGGGTCTTTAAACTTGAGGGACCTCATGTATCTTAGTTCTTATTAAATTCTAGAGCACAGACCTTTTCTAAGTAGAGATTATTTCCAAATTTGTGGGTTGTCTTTTTACTTTGTTGGGTCCCTGGTCCAGGGAGCACCAGGGAGGGCTGAATCAGTGCCTCACACTCAGCGGGCCATGCTGGGCTAGATCAGGGACTGGAAGAGTCACAAAGGCTCTCATTCGCTCAGTGGGCTTGGCGGCAGGAGCTCCTGAAAGTTGCAGGGCCTACATGTGACCTCAAAATATTGTTCTTGGTATTCCATTTTGAGAATTGCAATGACATGTATTTGGACTCTCAGTTGAGGGATAAACTTTGCTATCCCTCAAACAAATAAAACAATTTATATCACTGACTTCAGAGTTGGTTGGGAAGGATAGGAATCCCTGAGATTCCTGTCATCATGGCAGATCGTGTGACCTGCTGATAATTATGCATCATCACTCTAGGAAATTTTTCCAACAGTAAGGAAGCCACGTGCAAAGTGCAAACCTCCCTCAGAAGCACGTGACACTGGCTCTAACTTTTCAGATATAAATTTGTTAAATCGATTATTGTTGAAGGAAAGAATGATGCTATTGTGTTAAGAATGAATCATTTCAAATGAAATAGCAAAGAAAACTAAATATATTCAGCTCTGAAGGCTTTATCTTTCAATTGTAGATGCTGGGCTAAGCTATTTAAAATTTTTTATCCAGACAACAATGCCATAATCTTATACATCACTACGGGTATAAAACACATACAACAAGCTATTTTGGTTCTTGGTAAGTGCTGGATCATTTTTCTCCTACATGGGAACACACAGGTCTTGAGGCCATCTGTGCTCTGAGTGTGGTAGGAAGTTTGATTTCACACCACTTCCATGAATGCATGAGTGTTAAAACGTGTGAACACATGAGATTTTAATTTTTACCCAGGTGAGCACAAGGACTCTGAGAAATTGTCTGAGAAAATGCAGATAGGCATTTTTTGGGGTGCTATGAAAATCATTTCCTCAAAATTATGAACCATATTTTATAGTCAGCGTATACTAAAGGAGCATTATAAGGAAGCCCTAAAGTCCTCTGTAGGGATGGAGAGAAAATTCACGAGACTAAACACCTACCTGACAAGCTCAAGGACCTGGGTTCAATCCCTGGCAACCATGCCTTTCTGATCCCTGAAACCTGGGTGCATCCACACGGCCGCAAGACTGGGTGTGGTGGTGCACGCCTGTCATCCCAGCTCTGGGGAGACTGAGACAGGAGGGTCAGTAACTGCATAGCAAGACCCTGTCCCACCAAAAACTACAAATAAAATGATCATCATCAAAAAGTAAAATTTACTTTATCAAAGATATTCTGACAGTGCCAAAACATGTTCTTGAAAGAAATCGCTCCTGTGATTGAGGTCCTCAAACGGAGTGTCCCTCAGAATCACATTGCACTGATTCTGATTGCTGACAAGTTCCCAGAGCCGGTCATAGAAGCATTTGTCCTTGTTCTGATTGGGGACTCGAGTTTCAGGTGGATGCAGGTGAATCTGGATGAAGAAAGATCAAAGTTTACAGGAGTTAATAGAGTTGGGGATATTCACCTCATTCTCTCTCTTCATGGGCTAAGGTTCCAGACAACCAGGTAAGAGATGAAGAAAGGGGAGAGAACTGAGGAGCTACAGTGTGCAGAGTTCTAAAGTTTTCTAGTTTGAAACAACAACGAGCAGCAAGCTTTGCCTGCTTCTGGAGGTTTTGCATGACCAGAGGAGGTAGAGGTTCCCAGGAAAAGTGAATTTTGGGGTCAGCAGCAGGATAAGAGCTGGAAGGGGGTGGGATGCTGGAGCTGGGGTCTGCTTTCGGGGTGCACAAGGAGAATGCGGCAGAGCGGGATGGATCTGTCCCAGCGGGGGCGATATGGCTCACCCATCCAGGGAAACCCACACAGCAGGACTCAGGGGGCTTTCAATCCCAGGCCACCTCCAAACACATATCCGTCCTGCTTTTCACCCAGGGAAAGGAGAACAGGACAGTTTGACAGAGGAAGAGGAAATGTATTTGAACATCCTTTTGCAACTCGCAGATATTTCTTTGGCAAGACAAGAATATCTCGCCAGAACAGGTAGAGTCCACCCACGGTTTTCCACTGTACCAAAACACATTTGTAAGTAAAATATATAATCTTTGCCAGCCTTAATGTATAATTACTACTTTGCTATTTCATGTCCAAGGTTCTGATCTGCTGTAACACTCCACTGAACTTGTGTCTTTCTTCTCTCTCCTTTCTCAGACACCTGCCCACAATAAATATGATGTTTGGGTGAGTAGGAACGTGGTCTTTCCATCACTTGATAGCTGCATTTGTTTTTTGCCCCTTAGAATATTTAACAAATTATATAAGCAAATGTGCTTGTTTAAGTTATGATCTTGTTTTCTTCATTAGATGTTTTTTTGCATGGAATCAACATCAGAGCTTGCATTTCATAAATAGATAGATAGACAGATACGCAGACAGACAGACAGACACACACACATAGATAGATAGATAGATAGACAGATAGATAGATAGATACATAGATAGATAGATAGATTGAGATATAGATATATAAAATGAGATAGATATGCAGCTAATTTCTCTTAGTTCAATGAGAAGAAAGATTTGTACTAACACTGTTTGGACAGGATATCACGTCTGCATGTTGTACTATGAATAACCACTATGAAGACATCATTATACAATGTATTAATTATTGAAACTGTCCTACTAACATGTTTTGAAAGTGTCTCATGGGTATTTCTTTCTCAATAAAATTCATTAAAACATGAAAAAAGAAAGCCAGGCCAGTGTATATGCTGCTGAGCTGGCTTTCTTTCCTGTGCATGCATAAATAAATATTGAAGACATTAACTCAGGTTTCAGGGAAAGAACATAATATTCAATTGTAGGAACAATGCAAATGCACTTTAGAAATGATAATTTTTCCTCAATGAGCTATACATGCTCATGATGAATTTTAAAGTGCAGAATCTTGTGGAGCTAAAATCTGTGGAAACTCTGGTTAAGATTCTAGAAGGCATTTCGAAGATAAACTTCCATGGAATTGTCCATAGCCTGTTGAACAGTTTATAGTCCTCAGATAACTCATGAAAACTCCTGGCGTATGCTCGTCCTGGCCTCAGGCTT
This sequence comes from Ctenomys sociabilis, assembly GCA_004027165.1. Classification (NCBI taxonomy): domain Eukaryota; kingdom Metazoa; phylum Chordata; class Mammalia; order Rodentia; family Ctenomyidae; genus Ctenomys; species Ctenomys sociabilis. The sequence goes on along the minus strand of PVKA01023619.1, from coordinate 29,544 downwards.
TACAAGGAAAATATTCCAGGTGGAATGCACACACGCCAAGGGATGGCTGGAGCTCTAAGAGGCTGCTAGGATGTGAGATCTCCTCCGGGATGTTACCCATTAATAGACTTTCCTTTGCAATTCCATGCTGAGAAACATCTCAAAAACACGTAACAGAATCTCAGCTATACTTCATTTATTCTTTGGAATTTTTCCTGTTCTCGCAGGTGTTGATGCCACCAGAGGATGTGCATCATGTCACCTATCGCGAATATCAGGATCTGACCTCCTTTCCGCTTCGAGCACATGGTCTTGTCTCTCTCTTGTTGGGTCAGGAGCCTGGCTCAGAAGGTCCCTGCCTCTCTGCCATCTGCATGCTGCTTCACTTTTCCGTCTCCTACTCTGTTCATTAAATCGACTCGCATGCAATCACCTCTGATGGAAATTGTAAATTCTGTCAGGCACAGCTACTTCAAACTCTTCGTAGCGTTGAGGAAGCCATGGGTCTTATGAAGTTCAGATCTCTCATGGATACAGGGGAAAACGCAAAATACAGAGAGCTGGAGATTTAGGATGAAATGTGAATATTCTACCCTGTATCTTGTTAGAGATATGGCAAGATAGCCAAGAGTCTAATGACAACAAAATCAAGCATTGGCTTCATAGGATACAAGGGAGGTACTCCATGAGAGGACAAGCAGAAAGAGACTGCATGGGGAGAGTTATTGACAAAGGTCCTGTATTCATCAGAAAGCATTGGAGTACTTATAAGCTGCAGCTCCACAAAGGACAGGTCTCTCCTAAGCACAGACTGTTGCTTGCCTTGGAACGGATGGCGAGAAGTGAAGATGTGGGATTTTCACCCACATGAAAGTCTTTAAAGCAAAATCAATACAAATAAACATATACATCTATATCTATTCAGTGGTATCACAGTATTCAAATTTGTAGGACAGTATTAATAGATCTGAAGGAAGAGATAGATATCCGTACATTAAGAATTTTCACCTTCATTAATCACTATTTCTCCCAGAGAAAACATCAACAAAGAAACAGCTGAAGTAAGTTGGCAAAGAGATCAAATGCGGCTCACAGAGATCCCGCAGTCCCCACCGGCCCTCACAGATGTGCACCCCACGCATCGGCAGGTGCAGCCTTCCTTACGGTCAAGCCTGAGGAACACAACCTGGGAGTTAAAGTACAAGAACCAATCCCCTGAGCGTCTTCTGCAATGACGACACGTAAAGTTTAAAGCCGACCACAGAGAAATCTGCCAAATCTTAACAAAGAAGGAAAGAAAAGCCATCAGACAAAAAGCCATTGATTCTCTGCATGATTCTAAAACATAGAATTTCATCTAAAAAGCATCAATATTAAAATTGACAAAACGTAGTGAGACTAAAACAGCTGGCCAATATCTGCAATTATGACACATGAAAAAGTCATCAGTACAATCTCAGGAACTAGAAGCAGACACCATGCAGAAGAGGTTACTAATATGATCAAGTGAGATTAGCTCTCAGTACATGGGTGGGATTAATATATACAAATTAGTAAGAAATTTGCAACATGAAACACATGGGGGATGAGTTTGTGTTCCTTTAAACTTAAGGATGAGTCTTGGAACAATGCACGTTAGGAGCAGAAAATATTTATTAAGGGGAAAAGAGCTTCTACCCAAGAGAAGGAAAGAAGGGAACCCTAGTGGGTCAGTATGGAACCTGTCCCTTCCATGAAGTATTACGGAGCATTTGCATGAGTGAGGTTAGTCCAAGGTGGGCCCCATGGGAGCTCGCTAGGTGGGCATGAGGCAGGAAAAACATGCTCAACCAGTTAAGTTTCAAGCACAATGGCTCAGGTAAAACTGATGAAATGTGATTAAATGGGGCCGCGAGCCACATAACGTCAGGCCTGAATACACAAGACAGGATTTTCCTGTGGCGGTTGAGTTAGGGGTGTCCCGGCCTTTCAAGGCAATGGATACTCACTTGAGTATCAATCACTGATGTTCATCCCTAGGGTTGTATGGGGTGTGTTTGTTCCAGTTTTTGTCCTGAACCTTGGCCCACAGCAGAGGTGCAGTGTGTCTCACCTTGTGTACTGGCTTTTTTGAGTGTCCAGCCTTCTCTGGCTGCATATGATACATCTACATTTCTAACATTTCTCAACACCCTCCTATACTACCACGTATCAACCGAATGGAGGACACAAACCATAGATAGGGTCATGGCCCTCTCCACAAGGCAGAAATGAAATTCGAAGGATTCTATTTCTCTTTATGATGAAATCACTGGATAAATTAGTTGTCGCTCAAATGTCCCTCACCAAAATCAAACATTTGTGACAAGGTAACTTCTCCCTGCTCATCAAAAGGGAGGAACAAGAAAAGTTGGGCCTAAGAACTATAGAAGAGATGGACTTTCAATTTTTGAGCACTTAGTCAAGATAGTGATGGATTTCAAGGCGACAGCAATTAGGCAAAAGAAAAAATAGGGCAGAGTCATTGAACATTGGAGAAACAAAAACTAAAATCTAATTATTCTCAGATGGCATTACATGATGCATAGGAAATTTCACAAACATACAAACTATCTATAACATCTTAAAATGAGTTCAACAAAGCTGGAGTGTGCAAAAATAGCACAGAATATCAGTCGCATTGCTACACAGCAGCATTAAATTTTCTTCATTAGAAATCAAGCAGTAAAGTTCATTGGTGATTGCTGAAAACTAAATGGACAATGTCACAATTAATAGAAAATGGGAGACGTCTATACCATGAACACTTGTAAGATGAATTGGAGAAAATACAGAAAGGCAAAAATACCATCACGTGTGCACTGGTTGCTTGTCATTTAAATGCCCATAATGCACTCGCTGAGCAGCTCAGCCGCCTGACTCCCCGCATGAGCCGTGGGTATTTGGAGTTTTTCACATACAACTTGGCAGACATTGACAACAAACAACAGTCTGAACTTGATCAAGACTTGGATGATGTTGAAGAAGTAGAAGAAGAAGAAACTGGTGAAGGAACAAAAATCAAAGCGCGTCAGCTGACTGTGCAGATGATGCAAAATCCTCAGATTCTTGCAGCCCTTCATGAGATCCTTGATGGTCTGGCAGACGCACCAACAGGACACACAGAAAGCTTGCCTCGGGTAGCTAAAAGAAGAGTGAATGCTCTCAAAAACCTTCAAGTTAAATGTGCACAGATGAGAAGCTAAAGTCTATGAGGAAGTTCATGACCTTGAAAGGAAGCTTGCTGTTCTCTATCAACCTCTATTTGGTAAGCGATTTGAGATCATTAATGCAATTTATGAACCTATGGAAGAAGAATGTGAATGGAAACCAGATGAGGGAGATGAGATTTCGGAGGAGCTGAAAGAAAAGGCCAAAACTGAAGATGAGAAAAAAGATGAAGAAAAAGAAGATCCTAAAGGAATTCCTGGATTTTGGTTGACTGTTTTTAAGAACGTTGACTGGCTCAGTGACATGGTTCAGGAATATGGTGAACCTATTCTGAAGCATTTGAAGGACATTAAAGTGAAATTCTCAGATGCTGGCCAGCCTATGAGTTTTATCTTAGACTTTCACTTTGAGCCCAATGAATATTTCACAAATGAAGTGTTGACAAAGACATATAGGATGAGATCTGAACCAGCGGATTCTGATCCCTTTTCGCTTGATGGACCAGAAATTATGGGCTGTACAGAGTGCCAAATAGATTGGAGAAAAGGAAAAAATGTCACTTTACAAACCATTAAAAAGAAGCAGAACCATAAGGGACGTGGGACAGTTCGTACTGTGACTAAAACAGTTTCCAATGATTCTTTCCTTAATTTTTTTGCTCCTCCTGAAGTTCCTGAGAGTGGAGATCTGGACGTTGCTGCTGAAGCTGTCCTTGCCGCAGACTTTGGAACTGGTCCCTTCCTATGGGGGCGGATAATCCCAAGGTCGGTGCGGGGGCGGATAATCCCAAGGTCGGTGCTGCACTTCACCAGGGAAGACATTGAGGATGATGAGGATGACTATGATGAAGAAGGTGAAGAAGCGGCTGAGGAAGGGGAAGAAGAAGGAGATGAGGAAAATGATCCAGATTATGTCCCAAAGAAGGATCAGAACCCAGCACAATGCGAGCAGCAGGGAAGCAGGACACGTGTGGGCTTGAGGATAACCTGCACTGTAATAGCCTAAACACAACTATTATTTACTTACAGCCTTATGTTTTTGTATTTTCTTGGTAGAATCAGTAATTTTTTAAAGGAATTGATATTTTAAAGCCCAGTTTGTTCTAACTAGCATTTTATCTATAGCTTTACTGTCAGATACATAGAACGCACAGATTATCTGAAGTATGTTCATTCATTGCTGTATTTTGGTTCTTTGCGTCATATAATTATTGGAATATAATTGTGAAAATTAACTTTTTTTTCCTGAAGAACCAAAATAGTTTTCCTGCTAGTATTAGAGTGGGTTTATGTCACTTGCATAGTCATGCTTTTCATTTTTGTTACAGAAATGCAATGATTTATACTGACAATTCATTATTTAAAGGAAGAAGAAGATAAACTTGCAGTTAAGAATTTCCAGTAAGACCAAATCTAATTGCTAACTTATTCATGAAGTTTTATATTTTAGGAGACAGTTAACTATAAGGAAGCCTGCCTTATGTGGTTTTGGTTACCATAGGGAGGTAAAAAAAACTATAGAATTTTCAGAAGTTAACTGACAATATCTTAGTGTACTTCTAAATTTCACATCCACTAACTAAGCATCTTTTCTTCATGGTAGGCTGTACCTGCTATTTTGCTGGAAAGGATGACTTTACATCATTTGATGATATCACTATTTTTGTTGTTTGCTTGCTTTTCTTTGCAGTCTAAAATAAAAATATTAAATGCAATTTTAGTTCTCAAAAAGTAATGTCTTAATTTTGTACTAATTCATGTTAGAAGCAGAGGCTAAACTTAGATTAATGATCGTTGTGCCCAGATTAACACGTTAAAAGGAGCCAACTTTGGAAGGTCTAATCAGCAAGTGGAAAACAAAAAGTTAAAGCAAAAATCCTCTAAATGATATGACATATTTTTAAAGGAAATTTTTTTTTATTGGAGCTAGAGAGAAAACCCTTATGCCAGCCTCTATGGTATGCTCTGATCCAGGTTACTTAGATATGTCACTTACCCATGCTTCTGTTTTCTATATATTAAAATGGGTAGTACTGTTCACTTACCTACCTCACAGATGTTTTAAGGCATAATGTGTTAAATTTCATAAACTGTTTCTTAGTCTCATTTCAAACCTCAGAAATTTGGACCTACTTGTACTACAGTGTGATACTGAGAATTTTATTCACATCAGGCTTTCATCATTAAACTGGAAAATGAAGTTTCAACACCCCTATTGGGAATCTGGTCAGATAACACTCATATTTCATCTGGCTGCTATTATAGTGAAAATGGGTGGGATGGACTTTGTTTTTTAAGTCCAAGGATTTCCTTTTTCCTCAGATTTTCTAGATGACCATATTGTAGTAAATTATGGGCCTAAAGCTGTAATAAGACCATTTAGGGGAGGATAATGCCATTTAGTTAGAGCCGCATTTAAATACCTCAGGCTAATTACTGTTGACTTGGGGGGTAATCTTATTTTTGATATTGAGGATGGACTAATTGAAAAGAAAGATCTAGAGTTCCTGCTATAAAATTACATTGCGTTAATACATTTTTATAGGTGACAGTTTTCTTTCTGAAAATTTAGTTTAAACGATTTAAAATGTGAAGAACACATTTGTTTGGAACTATCCATACTTCTTGAGATTCTTAACTACTGGAAATCCTTAACCAATCAGTAGCTTTTTCTTTTTTATTTTCTCAATGATTTTTATAAGCCATTCTTTGGTAGGTCTTTTTGTGGGGGGAAGTGTTGGTAATCACATTACATCTAAATACAGCTTTTTCTGATCTTTAAATTTTAAATCTAAACATAGAACCCCATTTTTAAAGAATAACAAAATCATTTGTCCCCATTCCTTTAGAAAATAGCTATCGCTAAAGTAAAGAGGTAGATACTTCGTTTTGTTTCGTAACGGGATGTGATTTGCAGATAAATTGTTTCCTTTATGAAATTTGAGTTTCAAGGGATATCAGTGTTCATCTATGCCATTTCTTCATTCCAAGATGGTTCTATTCCATTTTAGAAATTTGAAATGTGTATAATTTGAAATCATTAAATAAAATTTGAATTTAATTTTATAAAAAATAAATAAATGCCCATAATTTCTAAATCACTAAATTCCACAATTCATACATACAGACAGCAAAACAGAAATCACCTTCATCCTGAAGTTGGAAAATATTTTACTATTTTATATTTTATAGAGAAAAGAACAGTACAATAAAACACACTTTAGAGCAGTTAATGCATATTTTTCTCTCCTTTTTAACTTGTTTTAATGATTATTCACCAAATTTTAATGTTGTTGTCCTTTAATCTGAAAAACAAACTTGAAGGTAACAATATGCAACATTTTAAATTTAATATAGCCAGAGCTGGCAAATTTTGAGCCCAGCATGATGAAACCACTACAAATAAAGTCTTTATAGAAGCATACGCATCACACCTACATGCATGCACTGAATATCCAAATGGTTTTCAGCAACAGGTGTAAGGCAGAAAATGTTCCATTTCCGACTCAAATCAGTGCGAAGCTGCAGAAGGGTGTTAATAGGCATAAAGCAATATGCTCGCCAATGGAACAGAATAGACCAACCACACATTAACTCCCAAGCTCATTGACCCTCAACTAATGTTAGGCAGAAGTATGAAAAATTAAAGGGAGAGTCATTTTTATCTGTAACGAAATAAAAAAAAAAAAAAAACACGTATCAGACAAAAGTCATACTGCTTTCCCTTACGATCTAAAATACGAAAATACAAACCCATTAATTACAAAAGTTTGGCAATTGCCAAATTTCACTACCCATTATACGTGATCCTGATTTTATTACTGTAAATACAAAACTGAAACTGCCTTAACCACACAATTTCCCTTCAGTAGTAATGTCAGTGGTCCTAGGGTAAATACTATATTAAAGCTCTACACCAACAGTCTGAGGGCAGGGGCTGGGGAGCTAGGTCAGTAGAATGAGCGATGGCCTGGCAACTGCAAAGGTCTGAGTCCAATCCCCAGTTCCGAAAAAAAAAAGAAAGGCAGAGGGCAGTGCTATAAAACTGACAAAGAGAAGGAATGATATGCATTCCCAGGCTCTAAGCCTTCCCAGAACAATTCTTGCAGACACTAGGATTGAAGAAAATAGAAGCCAAATCTGTGAAATCTCTGAAATAATAGCGTCTGAATTAAAGAAACAACTTCAGAGAGATATAGAGGAGCGAGGTCAGAAATAATCTCCATAGTAAAAAAAGAAGTGATAACTATAACGAAAGAATTACTAAGTGCTTTTATAGTAGAGAAGGATTAAAAAAATAGAGGAGAATTGAAAAATGATGGAAACGCTGAACAAGCAAAATAAGAAAGAAATAGAATGCATGAAGCAGATTCCAAGAGGTACACAGGAAAACACAACCTCCACCACAAGCTGGCAAAATGGTTTGAGCGACAGTGAAGATAAACTATCAGACCTCGAAGGCACTGTTGCGGCTGGTGAAAAAGTAAGAAATGTTCTCTTAAAAACAATGAAGATCCAAAAATAATAATCAAACACCTTCAAGACAATGCAAAGATGAATAACATAAGGCTAATAGGCTTCAATGACAAAGAAGAAATCAACACAAATGATATAAAAAGAATATGAGCAGAAGTAATCAGAGAAAATTTCCCAAATATGAGGAAACAATCTGACATTCTGAACAGAAACATCTAGAATTCCAAGTAACATCAACCCAGAATGAGCATGGTGGTGCACACCTATAATCCCAGCTTTTGGGAGGCTGTAACAGGCAGGAGTCCCATCTAGCAGGGAGACCCTGAACACACCATAGACCGTCCCCTAAAATAAAAAATATATATAATAATAATTCAACCCAATGAAGACCACACCCAGTCATACAATAATCAATGTCCTATAAATTCAGCACAAGAACAGTGTACTCAAAGCCTCTCGAGAAAAGAAACTGATCACATTAAATGCAAAATCCATGAGAATAATGGCACTATTCTCTTCTTGATCCATAAAGTCAAAAAGAGCATGGAACAATGTACTTCAAGAAATTTGTAAGAAAACAAATTCCAACCCACGCTGATAGACTCTGAAAAACTATCTTTCAGGTTTAAGGAGGAAGCGAAATACTTCCATGACAAAGAGAAGCTGAGGGATTTCACAAAAAGAAAAACAACATCACACAGGCCAATAGGAGAGATTCCAGACAGGGATCAAAATAGCCCCAGCTCAGTCAATCATGACTGCACCAAACAGGAAAATTGAAACACAAGAGAAGACCAGCTGGAGGAAAGGAACAGGACAAACATAAGTCTGGACATAGGAATGACCATCATAGTGTGAGTGCTCTCAATCCACCAATTAAAAGAAATAGACAGGCACGGTGGATTAGGAAGTAAAATCCAACAGTGTGCTTTATGTAACAAAAGCACTTAACTCATAAAGAAATTCACAAGCTGAAAGGCAAAGGATGGAAAATGGTGCAATGTGCCCCAGAAAGTCGGAAGATAGTTGGGGTAGCAATCCTCTTTGCAGACAATCTGAATGTCAAACCAAGAATGATCAAATGAACTAAGGAAGGCTACTGAATGCTGGTTAGGGGAAAAAGCACAAAAGGCAGAGGCAGCAATGATAAATGTGGACATATCAGACAAAAGCTTAGCAAATAAGTAGCAGAACTCATCCAGAACTTTGAACAAAGAGACGTACTGGACATATACAGAGTGTTCCATCCAACCACATCCGGATACACATTCTTTTCAAGAGCACATGGAACATATCCTAAAATAGAACACATAGTATTCCATAGGTCATGCTTGGGTATATGCAAGGAAACAGAAATTAGGCCAGGCATAATGTCTGACCTCAGTGAAATGAAACTGGAAAGAAATGACAGAAGAAACCATAAAATCCCCCAAAATACATGCAAACTAAATAACATCCTCCTCAGCAATCAATGGTTTACAAATGAATTAGAAATAAATTAAACAATAGCTATAATTCAATGAAAATTCAAGCACAACTTATTGGAATCTGTGGGATGCAATAAAAGTAGTTATTTGAGGGGAATGTATAGCTTTCAATTCATAAATTATGAGAAGAGAAAGGAAACAAATAAATGCCCCAATGTTGCACCTCCAATGTCTAGAAAAAGAAAAGTAAACCAAGCACAAAGCCCAAAGAATTTAAGAAATTACAAAGATTCAAGCGTAAATTAATACCCTTCAGATAAAGAAAACAATAAAAAGAATTAACAGACAAAAGAGCTGGTTCTTTGAAAGATTAAATAAAATTGATATGCCCTTACCTAACTTCATTCAAAACAGGAAAAAATCTCAAATTAAACCAATAAGCAATGAGAAGTGCAAAATTACCACAGACCCTGTGGAAAATCAGAACACCACCAATAGCTACTTTGAGAATCTTTACTGTCACAGAATCGAAGACACAGAAGAAATGAACAGATTTCTACAAGAGTTAAACTTACCAAAACTCAATCAAGAAGGTTTCAACAGTCTGACTAACCCAGTATCAGTCAATGAAATTGAACATATAAATAAAAACTTATCAACAAGTAAATCAAAGGTCCTGATGCATTAATACATGAAATTATTATTACAAGAAATTTATAGGTGATATAATCCCAATACTCCTCAAACTCTTCAAAGAAACTGAAAACGAAGCAATACTCCCAAAATCATTACTGGAAGTAGGTATCATAGTGATACCAAAACCAGAAAAACATACAATTTAAAAAGTGAGTACAGACCAGGCTTCCTCATGAAAGTAGAGGCAAAGACCCTCAATGAAATCCTAGCAAATAGAGTACAGCAAATCCTGCTAGAATGGATACAGAATGGAATTATGGATGGAAAATGAGAATGGGGATACTAACAGCCTACAGGAACGAAGCCCTGTTGGGAAGGGGGAAAGAAGTTGTGCTTCCCTGGATCCACACAGAGAGAAGGGGTACTTTAAGCAGAAGTGTCCAAAGTTGCTAGACAGGTAATAAGGAACATGTTCATGGTGAAGCCAGAGGAAGCTTTAGATTGAGGTGGTCATGGGTCTTCCCCTCTCAGCCTGAGAGAACCCATGTTAAGTGCCAATATAAGGAGAAAGCCTGTTAAACTTTTAATAGCTGCTCGTGCAGATTTATCAGTTGCCAAGACAGTGGCCCCAACTCGACAGCCAGAAAGTGCTCAGTGTTTTCCACAGGTCTGGCAGTGTACACGCCCCAGTGATAACAGGATTGGCCAGCTTATTTGACACAATATTCAATGGACATGAAACATAAAAGAGATTAAAACCCACATTTAAGAAATATATACTAATGCTTGTCTTTCATAATTATCCCATTATGATTATTTGACCCACACGTGTTTGTCTCCTCCAGATTCAAAGCTAAAAGTCTACCAAGATGAAAATGCTTGATGACCATGACCAGGTAGGGATGCAAGGTGGTTCAATATATGCAAACCTATAAATATAATACACTGTATCAATAGAACCAAATGTGAAACCACAGAATCATCTCAAATGATGCAGAAAATGCTTTTGAGAAAGGCTAATGCTCATTCATGTTCAATGTCCTACAGAAAATTGGAATAGATGGGATCTACTCCAATCTGATAGAATCCATCTATGACAACCCATCTGCTAGTATAATTCTAAATGGGGGAAAACTGAAATCTTTTACTCTTAGATCAGGTACAAGACAAGGATGTCCTCTATCACCCCTCCTATTCAATATAGTTTTAGAACCATTAGCAACAGCCATTAGAAATGAGGGATAAATAAAATGAATAAGAATAGGTAAAAAAGAAGTTAAACTATCACTATTTGTAGGCAATGTGATGCTTTACTTGGAAAACTCTAAAAAACTCCACCAAGAAGCTAGTAGAATTGATACATAATTTCAGTAGCATACCAGAATAAAAAGTCAATACCAAAACTCAATAGCATTCCTCTACACAGATAACAAACACACTGAGAGAGAAATTAGAGAAACAATATCTTTTATAATAGCACAGCAGGTGCCTGGGAGATAGCTCAGTGGCTTCCTAAAATACCACCGTGAAAAATGAAATACATAGGAATTAATCTAACTAAAGAAGTCAAAGATCTATTCAATGAAAACTACAGTACTCGGAAAAAAGAGAGCGTAGAAGATTTCAGAAATTGGAAAGATATTCCCTGCTCCTGGATTGGAAGAACCAACATTATAAAAATGTTAATACTTCCAAACTTGTTATACAGATTTAATGCAATCCATACATATATATATATATATATAGACATCACAGAGATAGGAAAATAATGCCTAAAATTTATTTGGATCCAGAAAAGACCTAGAATAGCAAAGGCAATCCTGGGCAACAAACACAAGGCAGGAGGCATCACAATTCCTGACTTGAAATTATGCTACGAAGCCACTGTGATAAAATCAACATGATATTGGCAACAAAATAGACCTGATATTAATGAAATAGATTAGCAGATGGAGAGGCCTCTACAATCACATTAAGCCACCTGATCTTTGACAAAGGGGCCAAACATGCTTTCTGGAAGAAAGGTAGCCTCTTTAACAAGTGGTGCTGGAAAAACTGGCTTTCTACAGGGGAGTATTATTCAGATATAAAGAAAAATAGACCAGATGCCTTCATAGGTAAGTGGATGCAACTTGAAGATATATTCATAACTGAAATAAACTAGACCCACATATATAAATACTGTTGTGTCTCCCTAGTGTAAGAACTAAAATCAAAAAACTGAAAATTGAAAGATCTGATGCAGTTAAAAGGAAAGAGAGGACTTAAAAACTAAACATGGAAGACAGAGAGAAAGGAGAAATGTTAGGAAATATCGGAGGAGCAAAACCATACATTTACATAAACAAAATGGTTAAGGCAATGGTCGTGATAAATTCCATCAGGTTTTCAAAAATAGCAGTTAATGAGTAGAATTCTCACCGTGACTAACTCAATGCTTTTGTCTGTGAACTAAGCAGGTACATTGAGGACAGCAATATGTAATGCTAAAATCATGCTTGAAATACCGATCATTTTGGTTTTCTGGATGTGTACTGTTTCTCATGTCATATTGATTATTACTATACTCTATTTAAAGTCATTGTTTGTGAAAAAACATAATAAAAGAAAATAGGAGACAACTAGAAAGTCGTAGCATCAGTTTCATTTCTAAATTTCTGTGTACAAATGTGTAATTATTTTCAATATTCTATAGGGATTTAAATTTTAGAATGTCCATGGTTGTTGGAAAATAGCAGTTCCATGCGATTCTAAGGTGTTTGATATCCAGATAATAATGTTAACCTTTACTGCCACTGTTACAGAGTACCAATACCATGAAGCTTCTCTTCTGGGTGTTTAACAGCTAAAGTTTGCAGACCAAAAATTAGAATAATAGATGGGCAAAAAGGATAGCCAATATTTTGGTCCTAGTCCTTCAAATCCAGTGAAAATTCAGGACATAAGAGAATCTCTGCTGTGACATTCTATAACTCAGTGATACTCCAAATTTTCTGATCTAGGAGATTACAGGGCCACAGAGAATGATCATGATGTAGAGTGTGCCTAAGGAGAGTCACATGGAGAGAAAACTTTCAGTCTTCCACAGAGAGCAAATTGGTCAAGCAATGGCCGTGACCCATCCATAAGGCTGACATTGACGAAGGTTCTACAAACTGCGGTATAGGGTGACAGGATAAACCCTGAGGGGACTTGACCGACCTTATCAGATGCAAAAGTTACATTTCTTGTTATATAGGTCTTGTTTTAACATGGTCTTATCCATCCAGCAGAAAAGTGTAACCACGAGGTGTCAAAAGTAAGGCTATACTAATATGCTAAATAGTAAAAGGCTCAAGCCAACAACTTCTGCCAATGGACCAATGTGCTTCTGACTACTATGATGGATCATTGGACTCTATCGGGTTATTTTGCTGAATTCAAGTACCTACAGTCTTTGGACTGGCATCAACTATGAAAAGGTCCATTAAAGACTTCTCCAAATACAGATTCCCTAACCGCAGTGGGACACCCATCTCTGGCTAAACAAAATAAAATATGGTGGATATGCTGGGAGCCATGGAAGCTAGGAAGTTGATGTGTGTTCATGGGACTCTGCCCAGTGCCTAAGGCAAACTACCTGAGTCCTGAGACGAACATCCTGTCTGGTTAAGCTGTTTGGAAACCATTTCATCCGCAATTTATCTTTTTCTTTCACACTAGAATGAATAAAAAATAACAGAATGCAACAAAATAAAATAAAAATGAAACTAGAAATTCTCTTTGACCAATACATGCCCATTCTATCTATCTTCACTCCTTATTTTTGGAGTGGGTTTTAGGCATCCAGCAATAGGCAGTCAAATTTCTCGCAGTTGTGTTCTGTACTACTTGATGTCTATGACCACATTTTGTCTTTTCAGTAGAAACTTAATATCAGAAGGTAGATTTATTTATGATGTATATATTGGCTAAATTACACCTCAATCTAAAACTTTTCAGAACAGTAAAATCGTGTGAATTACTTGCACTTAATTTCAACCTCAAATGAATGAGGTCAATAATGCCATCTTCTATGTTGGTAGTTGAAACTAATTACTGAAAGTCAACCTTCTGTATTAAGCAGTCAAACAATTAGGCATTTCATTCTGTAGAAGAAATATAGCTTTATGCTGGTGGTCTAAGGAAAGTTAGACCAAGTAGTTTACAAAAAAAAAAAAAAAAAAAGAATTATAATGGCAAAACATGTACATTAAGTGTTATCTAATAATCATATCAGAAATTCTCTTATTATCAAATACAACAGAAAAGGAGAAAATTTGAGTTTAGGTTATGTGTTTTTTTTTTCTTTTCAAGATGGTCTGCTTCAGTTGATATTCATGAAGTTACAATAAACAAAAAACCCTGATGCTTTAAAACTGACACCACTTATCCGATTTGGAAGAGTAAAAGTCAATCACCTCTTATTTAGATATAGATCTACCACCAATAAATTTGCCATCATAGAACATCCTATGGTCTTTATTTATTTATTTATTTTATTTTATTTTTTGCGTGTCTGTTTGAATTTTACGAAAGGTTCTCCAGGGTGTTCAGGGTCTCACTACTAGATCGGACTCATAGTGATCCACCTGTTTCCTTGTTAAAGGAAGAATAAATACAAACATGTAATATTAAACCAGACAGTCAAAAGTTAATTGTATTTATTTTTAAAACATCTCATTAGATGTTCCCTACATAGAAGTTACTTCTGAATCTTTGGTAAAAGAGAGTTCATAATCACCTTGATCAGGAAATTTGTGAAAAAAGTGAGTTGCATGATGTTGCAGTACAGCTTCTACTATGTCCTGAGTCTTAATTGACCTTGAAAGGCTAGGAACAAAACGTTGCCTGTTCTTGGGGCCCTCATTTTCCTGTAATTTTTGGTCTGTAAATTTATGTTGTTAATGCTCCAGAAGAGAAGCTTATTGTTATTAATATACATCCTAGGCTGTTGAGATTAACCTCACTATCTGTCTGAATATCAAATATCTTAGGCTTAACACGGAGCATGTATCAAGTCAAAATTTAAGTCTCTACGAAATATAAAATTTAGAACATTAAAACATATTTTAAAAATAGGAATAAACAAGTATATATGTTTACACATAGGTTCAGAAATCTAACCATATACAGCATTGTAGCAGGACAGTCCCACAACATTCCTTTTCCTCTCTCCTGGCTTCATTCCCTGCCCCCCTCCTTTTTAAACAAATACCTACCTGAGAGTCAGCTCGCGAATTCTTGTTATATAGGTCTTGCTTTATCTTGGTCTTAACCATCCAGCAGAAAAGTATTAAACCGAAGAATAAGAAGTAAAACCACATTATTATGCTGAGCTGTAAAGGACTCAAGTCAACAAATTCTGACATTGCCAGACATATGGAAAACCCAATACTATTATGGAGTACTGGACTATTTGGAAATATTTTGCTGAACTCACACACCTATAATATTTAATTGACAAAACTAAACAAAAAAAGGGGATACAAACGAATGACCATTTTGTATCTGTATATTCAAAATGGTTAAGATAGATAGGTATACAGCTACATCATCTTAATTCACAGAATAGAGGGATCTCCTCTAATAGTGTTTGTAAATACTATATCATGTCTGCATCTTGTACAATTAACCACTAAGATAATAATATGCGATGTATTAATTATTGATACTGTCCTACTAGTTTGATTTGAAACTGTCTCATTGCTATTTGTTTCTCAATAAAAACACGAAAAAAAGAAGAGAGTTGATTGCATCTTACAATTTCAGTGTGTTGCAAGAAGGGATGGAAACTCGTGGGACAGGAGGTGTTGATCACGTTGGCAGTGTTTCTCTCTGTAGATAGGAAAACATGCGTATCAACATCCTCTATGATCTCAATATAAAGAGAAGCCAGGAAGTGCTACACGCTCCAGTCTACAAATGAGTTCATGCACAATGGAGCAATATCCACCTTGACGAAATCCCACCTGCTGAAAAGGTGTCTGGGAAAAGAAAGTTATGCTATGCTTCTGGGGCCCTCTCCTGAATTTTTACTAAAAATTGTGTGCAAGCAGAATTTATACCTAGACCTTCTGCAGTAACCACAGTGGTGTAACTGGGCTAGCATAGCTCATGAAGCAGGATTGCAGTTAAACTCAGCAGCCGGGCTAATTCCTCATAGTCATGACTGGGTTCATTCGCACCTTAACCCCTTTTGTTTATCCCAGGCATCCAACCAGGGACAAAACCTGAACATGCTGAAGAAAGACACAGCACTTCAGATTCAGCTCCTGAACATAATGAGCTCAGGCCGTGAACGATTCTGACCGTGGAAAGTTTCACGCAGGCAGCAACAGAAGCCTGGGACCTGCCCTAGATTTAGGATTATATCTCAATGAAATGATGCAATGACAAGAACACTGAGCCGTTGCAGCTTTGTGAAAGGGGCCAAACATGCACACACACAGTAGAAGAAAGATCGGCTCTTCCATAAGCTGTGCTGCAAATACTGGCTTTAGATATGCCAAGGACTAAGACTGGATCCATGTCTTCAACAAGGTACCAAACTAAAGTCAAATCAAATCAAATCGGTAGTAGTTAAGATAGAAACACTAAATCTGCTGAAAGAAACAATAGCGAGATCTCTTGAAAATACTGGCAAAGATTCCACGAGCATAATGTTTCTGACACATGAACTGAAATCTCATGTCATTGCATAGGTTCTACACCTGAGAAGAAATTACCAACAGAATGAAAACACACTGCTGAGTAAGAAAATATTTTAGAAGGCTCTGTCTCATACAAATAACTAATATATTGAACATAGAAAAGTATGCGAAGAAAATCATGCCCCGCCAATTGAAAGACACAGTCCAAAAATGGCCACTTCGGATGACAAAACACTTCTAAGATTAAAGAAAATAAATTTATGAATAAGAAAAGTGGGTCAACCCTCTTCGGTCCCCGCCTGTCCCTCTATTAGACAGAAACTTACTTTCCCTCAATAAATACGGAGTGATAAATCAAGCAATAAAATGTTCAGCAACACTGTTCTTTTGAGATGTAAATTAAAAGTATATTAATGCTTTGTGTCACCTCAGAAAAAATGATTATGAAGCCTTATAAATTGCCATGGGCTTTGAGGGAAAAGGAATCCCTCGTCACTGTTGGTGATAGTGTAGACCGGCACAACCATTGTGGAAACCAATGTAGGAATTCCTCTTAAAATTTGAATCAGAGGTCCCATTGGACCTGGATCTCTCCCCTTCATGGAATCTTCGAAAAAGATTCAGAAATACCCTATATCAGAAATATATGTGCACCCATGTTTACACCACCAAAATTTGTCCTTGCAAAATTGTGCAGACAACCCAAATGCCCGTCAACCGTGGAATGGACAAGATATATGATGGAGAGTCCAGCATTGCAGAAGGCAGGTAGCCGGAGGGACATGGGGAATCCTTCTCTATACTTAACAACATCTGCAAAGCTGTGCTTCTGCCCCCACCCACTCCATGAGTCATGGGGCCCAAGCTGAACACCACCTCTTGCACACCAGCTCCACCATTACCAGAGCCCTGAGAAACGTCTGTCTGGCCCAGTCACGTCCAGAGTGATTCTGAGGTATGAATCTGCCCCTGCTTCAGCATGGTGAAACTGCACTGCACCTCGTGTAGCAGCAACTTTGCTGAGCTTGCTTTTCTCCTATCCCTCTGGGAGGAGACTTGCTGGGCCATGCCCTGCTCATCCCGCTGGGGAGCCGTGGAAATTTGGGGCTTCTGAAATGTCAGAATGAAGAAGTGAGAGGCAATCTCAGTGGCCCAGCACAAGAACAAGCTTAGGAGACAAGCACATAGAAGTACTCGGGAGGCACGCAGCTGGCATTTTACAAGGACAGCCACCAGAGTAAAGAAAAAACCTGCATCAGGCTATAAAAGAAATTCAGTGAGAAATAATGTCCCAGTAGGAAGAAGGAGAAGGAGAAAGAGGAGGAGAAGGAGAAGGTGGAGAAGGAGAAGGAGGAGGAGAAGGAGAAGGTGGAGAAGGAGGAGGAGAAGGAGAAGAAAGAGGAGGAGAAGAAGGAGGAGGACAAAGAGAAGGAGGAGGAGAAGAGAAGGAGGAGTAGGATGAGAAGGAGGAGAAGGAGAAAGAGAGGGAGAAGGAGGCAGAGAAGAAGGTGGAGAAGGAGATGGAGAAGGAGGAGGAGGAGAAGGTGAAGAAGGAGATGGAGCAGCAGATGGAGAAGCAGAAGGAGAAGGGGAAGGAGGAGGGAGAAGAGGAAGAAGGCAAGAATGAAGGAGAAGAAGGGGAAGAGGAAACAGAAGAGGAACAGGAAGACAAAGAGGGAGGAGAAGTAGGAAGAGAAGCAGAAGAGGAGGAGAAGGAGAAAAAAAGAGGAGGAGGAGAAGGAGGAGGCAGAAAGAAGAAGGATGAAAAGGAATAGAAGGAAGAGGGGAAAAAGAGGAGGAGGAGGAAGAGTAAGAAGAAAAGGATGAAGAAGAGGAAGAAGAAGGGGAGGAAGAGGAGGAGCAGTAGGAGGAAGAAGAAGGAGAAAGAGGAGGAGGAGAAGAAGGAAGAGGAGGAGATAGAAGAGGAGGAGAAGAAGGAGGAGGAGGAGGGGAAGGGGAAGAATTCAAAGACGAAGACGTAGACAAAAGGGAGAGAAAGAGGATGAAGAAGGGACCAGAGCTAGGACAGGACTGCACAGTACATCTAAAGAAGGCCCACTTACAGAGATAGATCACAATAAAACTCATGGAAATATTGAACAAACAACACAGGAAAGAATTGCTATGCATGAAACAGAAATCCAGGGAATTAATTAATAATTGCATGAAAACAAGGGAAGTCCACTTCAATGATACTAAACGTAGATTTTTCAGACCTTGAAGACAGTATTGCAGACAGTGAATGCAGAAGGAAAGATTTCTTAAGAACACAAAGCAACCAGGAAATAACAATTCGGCAGTTACAAGATGATGCCAAGGAAAACAATTTAACACTAATAAGTGTCAACCAAACAGCACAAGTCAACGAAAATAACAGAAAAACAAAGAATATTTGCACAACTAGTAGCAGAAATTTCTACAAATGTCGGAAAATGATTTGACATACAGCAAGTGAGACAAATAGAATGCCAACTCTCCATAATCAGAATAAATATAAACCCAGGCACTTAATAATCAAGAGCCCAAAAATTCCTCAAAAGAGCAGAATATTAAAATCTCTTAGAGAAAACCCTCATATCACCAATAATGCAGATCCGATCAAAGTCACAGGAGATTTCCCAAGACAAAACATCAGTTCTAAAAAAGCTTGGGTTGAAATATCGTAGGCCATGAACAAAAACAAGATTGATGTACCAGTTCTGAA
The DNA here is from genome assembly GCA_004027165.1 of Ctenomys sociabilis. Lineage (NCBI taxonomy): Eukaryota > Metazoa > Chordata > Mammalia > Rodentia > Ctenomyidae > Ctenomys > Ctenomys sociabilis. The sequence goes on along the minus strand of PVKA01023619.1, from coordinate 10,463 downwards.
TATTCTGGTCTTCTGATGAATTTCTGAGATCTTGATCATTATGTGTCTGCATTTAGATTTATCTTGATTATGGCTAGCTGGAGTTCTATCTGACTTACTTACTTTATGTGAAATTCTTTTCCCACATTTGTAGAATTTTCTGCTACTAGTTGTACCCAGATTGATGTACCACGCAAAACTATCTATCAAATTCAATGGCAGGATTCGATCTTTCTGTGAAAAACAGCCAATGAGAGAAACTCATACCCTCCAAACCAACCCTACAGAGAATACTGACAGACATATTCAAAAGAAGCAGAAATGGCCAAAACTTCAAGAACAACCACAGAAAGGGACCTGCAAGCATACCATGCAACTGAACAGAGGTTAAAAAGCCAAGAACCGACAGCAGAAAGCTAATATGACAAAGATAGGCTGATGTAGATCAGTTTTCACCATCAATGTGAATGGTCTCAATTCCATCATGGAAAGGAGTAGACAGGCAGGGTGGATCAACAGACAAAAGGTGCCAATACGGTGTGTACAAGAGCACATTTAACTAACTAGGAAATTCATAGACTGAAAGGCAAAGAATGGACATCAGTACTCCACGCCACAGGAAGCCACAGTGAAGCAGGGGTAGCTCTTGGCGTTGCTGACAATGTCGACTTCAAACCAAAACTCATACAGAGAAATGAAAAGGGTCACGCCATAAGTTCTGGGGGAGGGACTGCCACAGGAAAAGACAGCAATCATCAATAGATAAGCACCCAATGCAGGAACAGCCAATGAGAAAAGATAGATTTCAGCAGGTATGGAAACTCAGATGAATAACAACACAATTGCAACAGAGGACTTTACCACCCCACTGTCATAAAGAGTTGTAACAACAAGTCGAAAAATCTATAACGAAAAATGACAAAACTAAACCCAACTTGCGAAGAAATGGATGTCGAAGATCTTGTCAAAGTGTTCCATCCCACAATGTCAGAATACACAGAGAGCGTGCTTCAGCCAATGGAAAAATACTTGAACCTGCCCCATGCATACTGGTTGACCGTGGTGCAATGAAACTGGAGTCTATTGATATAATAAACAACAAAACGTCCATCAACACGTGAAACTTACATAATACCATCCTGAGCAACCAGTGGTCCACAGATGAAATTAAAGAAGAAATGAAAAAATATTTACAGGCTAATAAAATTCAGTGGGCCGGGGAGATGGCTCAGTGGAATAAGTACTTCCCAGACAAGCACAAGGGTCTGAGTACCAAAATAAAATAAAATTCAGTTAAAACAGAGAACTACTGCATTGTTCTGAAAGCAAGAAGAGTGAAATTTATAGTGGGAACGTCTTACATGAAGAAAATGAAATGACCCCCTACCAAAAAAGACTTTGAGTGAACCTCAAACTTCTATATAAAGAGGAACGAGTCAAGTTCAAAGACCAAAGAAAGTAGGAAATTATAAATATCTGAGCAGAAATTACTTCAATGGATGGAGGGAAACAATTAAATAATGAATGAATCAAACAGCTGGTTCTTTTAAAGAATAATAATAAAGGGGCAACCCGCGAAGGTCCCCCTTCTGTCCCTCTCTGAAAGAAGCTTTTCTACCCAATAAAGTATTTTCCTCAAAAAAAAAAAAGAAGAAGAAAAAATACAATTAGTAAAGCCCTAGGCAAAAATATCCAAACAGGAAAGAAAAATTCAAATTCATGCAATAAGAAATGAAAAGGTCTAAACAGTATAGTTCCTACAGAAATGAAGAATATATATATATATATATATATATATATATATATATATATATATATATATATATATATATATATAAAATTAAGAAAAGCTATGATCAAAATTTCTTGCTCTCACGGGATGGAAAACACAGAAGAAATGGATAGGTTCCTACAAACACGAACTACCAAAGGTGAATCAAGAAAAGGTAAAACTTATGAGTAATTCAATATGAGTCAATCAAATTGAAAATGAAATAAAATCCCTACCAAGAAAGAACAGTCTGATGGATTTACAGCTGAATTCGATGAGAAATATTGAGAATTCACGGGAACTCTTGGCAAACTCCACAATGAAGCTGAAAGGTAAGGATTTCTCTCAAACTCCCTGTTTGAGGCAAGTATTACCCTGATACTAAAAACCACACAAAGAATCAACAACAAGAAAGACAACTCACTAGAGGCCAATCTGGGGTGCAGAAAAAGCTTTTGACAAACCCCAACCCTCATATATGCCTGGATTATTCCAATTTAATGAGAGTCATAAAAATATGTACATAAGGAGTATATTGGAATATTTTGCTGAATTCAAGCACATGCAATATGAGAGCTGCTGTCAAGTGTGGAAAGGTTCTTTAAAGACTTTTTCCAATACAGCTTCTCTAATAGCAATGGAACACTCATCTCTAACAAAACAAAACAGAAAAAGGGTTATAAATAAAGGACAATTTGGTAATGAACAAAATATATATGTATACACAAAATAGCATAGATATACAGCTACTTTCTCCTAGTTCAATGAGAAGAAAGATATTTACTAATATTGTTTAGACAAGATATCATGCTTGCATCTTGTACTATGAATAGCTACTAAAAAAACAGTATGCAATCTATTAATTATTGTAACTGTCCTGCTAACCTGTTTTGAAACCATCTAATTGCTATTTTTTTCTCATTAACATTAATAAGAAATGAAATATAATGAAAATATGTACAGGATAAACAGTAAGAAATGTTCCCCATACACACAACAGCATTGCAATTATGGAGACTGAGTTGCATTTAAAAAAAAAGAATCAGAAAACAAAGTAGTTTCAGGGGCTGGGGAGATGGCTCAGTGGAATAAGTGCTTGCCTGGCAAGTGCAAGGGCCAAAGAGTTTCCATAGTGTAGTGGTTATCACGTTCGCCTAACAAGTGCAAGGGCCTGAGTTCAATCCCAGGTTCTGAAAAAAAAAAAAAAAAAAAAAATTGGTGGAGCATTGAGCTCTACCTGTAGTAAAACCATAATTTTCTGTCACAGTACGGTAGGATTCTCAATTCTGACGTCCCCTAATTATTTTTCACTCGATTTATTTTACTGTTGTCTTCTAAACCCCTGCAAATCTGCCTCGGGTACCGAATAGTTGAAAAGTTTCTGATGTCAGAGAGACAAAGCAGTATTGCTGTCCGTGGACTGTCGAGGGCCACTGGACTTCCGGATCAAATCCACAGCTCACGGAGCACCTGATGAAACGTGTCCCGCTGTGGCCCACGTCTTCTTCTCCACTCCCAACACGTCGAGGAGCTGTGCAACTCCTGCTACAGGCTGCAAGCCCTATTTTATTGAGGAACTAGGTTTCTTCAAGGAAGGTAGAATCTGGGCACATGTAACTGTGTCTTTCACATTAGGGACCTTTTCCAAACAAACAGGAGAATGCAGAAGCACGTGGCTTTGAACCTGGGACCTCACTGTTGATAGGCAGGTGCTCCTGCCGCTGAACTATCTCCCTGACCCTTCCAACGACTTGAGAATGATGTTTTTGTTTTTCTTTTTCTTTTTTTTTTTCATGGTCTCCCTATGCAGTAATCCTCCTGCCTCAGCCTCCTCAGTTCTGGGATTACAGGCGTGCACCACCATGCCCATCCTCAGTGGCTGGCTCAGGGCGCCTGGGGTGCGGCTGGAGAGGATGCAACACCCCCGGGCATCGAATCCCAGCCCCTGCGCTTGCCTAAGCAGATGCTTATGCCTCTGAGCTACCTCCTCGCCCCCTGAGGATCATTTTGTACCCACTAGCACCCTAAGATAAACGCACTAATCATTTCATAGGACTCCATCATTATAGAGATATTTAAGGTTCATAAACGGAGAAATTCGGGTTTTTTTTTTTTTTTGCACTTGAAATTAGAACATATTTAACCACTGGTATTTTACTCCCTCTAGAATTCACTAGTTTTATCACACCTGTCAATATGCACCCGATAACCCAACTTACTGCCATGTCTAGATTATAGAAGCTCATAATTGACAGTCATTCAATGGAATTTTCATTCTATTATAAAGAGACACATTTTTGAAAGATATAGCATTTGCTACATTTCAGATGAAAATACATAATAATAAACGCTTCTGTCAAATATCCAAGAGGAACAGGCTCAGTGGGGCAAGTGTCAAGAGGTGACGTGCGTAGTCACACCGGCAACGTGCTGTAGAGGTACAGCACGAGTACTCACAACAGCTCCAGTGAGACAAATTTTGACGAGCAGACAACCTTGCACAAGGATGCCCACATTTCTTTTTTCTTTGCATGTCCGTGTTTCCGGCTCCGAAAGCACGACATTGCTGGTACCTGCTTAGTCAAAGTCTGCAACTTTCCTTTGAGAACCCGCATGGATGCCAGGGTCCCCTGCCTTCTCCAGGGCTTGGCGCAGGGATGGGCCTTGCACGTGGGGACATTTCCTCATGTGCCCCTCTCTGCAAGCCACAGCCCCTCGCTTGCGTTCACTCTGCAATTAAATAATGCAATGATGTCGGAGGTAATAACGTAAAAGCTAGAGCAAGCTCCTTCAGCCCGGGTGCCACCTCTGCGCTTTGGAAAATGCCATGAACCCCAAAACCAAAATCTTTCTTTCCTTGCTGAGGAAGCCCGAGTGGGGCCTCTACTAGGAGAAAGATCATAACAGAAGAAAGTTCAAGGCTACTCAGCCCGAGGTGCTGGGACTGGGACTCCTGCCATCGCCATAACAGATTCTAAGACATTGTTACTTTTTTTTTTTTTTTTTTAATTTTAATGTAGTTTACAGCATGAAGAAACTGGTAGTGGTTTGGCACCGTGAGAAATTCTAACATACTGTGACTTTAGTTTTCCCGTTTTTATTTAATTTTGTTTTAGTTTTAATGTATTTGATGCAGTGTCTCACTATGCAGCTCAGACCCACAGGGATCCTCCCATCTCAGCCTCCCCAGCACTGGGATTACAGGCGTGCACCACCACGCCCGGTCTCACCGGCCGGTGTGGCTCCTTAGCTTGTGTCACTGGGGATCCAACCTGGGTCCTTGCACTTGCCGGGCGGGCTCTCAGACCACTGAGCTGTCGCCCCAGCGGGCTCCGGGATTTCTAACCCTGGTTTCTCAAAGTATGAAATTTCATAAATATATATGAGTTACAGGAAGGGGGTTACTGCTCTGCCAAAGAGAAGGTTAAATGTGTGTCTTCTGTAAGAAAGGTGTTATGTCTCAAGACTATTATGCTAAGTGAAATATACCCATTTCACAGCATTCCTTTTTAATGAAGAATCTAAAAACAATATTGAGGCGCAAAGTTTAGGACAGATGGAAATTAACAGGGAGGTAGTATTTTGTAGGTAGGTCATGAAGATGCAGGAGGTCACGTGAGGGCAGAGAAACGGGCTGAAAATGGAATTAAGTTGTGTTATTTTCATGTACCAATTCCACGCACAGAGGGAAAATGGCATGTAACACACGCTTGTCCAGAAGAGTAGTGAAAGGAAGAGAATCATGAAAAACATCTAATGGAGCACACGAAAGGCTCAGAGCTGAACAAAATAAATCCAGGTGACTCCTAGTTGTGGTCCCAACTACAAAAACAATTACACATTCCAAACAGGGACTTGTAAGATTTTAAAAATTGACAAAAATTTTTTTAAAAATTGAACATGAACTAAATACTTCACCACTAAATCTTCCTGAAATTAAATTTCTCACATAGTTGAATTCATCAGTTCCTAGTGAAAAAAATCCCCAAAATATAGGTAGTCATGAAAATTTTAGGGAATGTCGGATGCCTATGTCATTTTGTCATAACTCAGATTTGCTACAGTATGTTAAAAATAAAGGGTTAAAATGTACTAGATTAGGAATGCAATGTGACACATTTTACATAGAACATAATATTTAATGATTGGGTAACACCTTTTCACAAAGTTGGTACAGAAAAAAATTATAACTATATTTCAGTTACACATATAAGTACTGTGCTTAAATCATATGTAATTTGGTGAGCAAAGTTTTGTTGCTATTAAATGTTCCCACACTGTTCTTTGATTTGATTGAGCAAGTTTTGTGCTTTTCCCATGTTTTCTGATAAAGAACTCTTCACTGCACATGGGCTTTGGAGTGAAAGGCAAATTTAATCTTGCTGAAAAGAAAGATAAACTTTTTGAAAATGTTGACAGATGGCCCGCAATGTCAAGCCCATCCTCAAACATGAAGTCCACAGAAAACATTTATTTTTGGATTTGCCTGAGATTTCACTAAATCTGAAATGTCAGATTTGTTTAACACAAAACAATGATATAAATTTTCCTGGGCACGTAGCCAAAGAGAGACTTGAAAATCTTCAAGTACCTTTTATTGGCTGCAGTTGTGCTTAATAGTAAAACGGTATCTGGGAGGCTAGATTAAATTCACCTAAGACCATTTATTTGATCCTTTTCCACTGTTTGGATTAAGCAATAATTCTTACAGATTACATACTCACTCTCTGTACTGCCAAAGATGTTTTCTTCTTTTGCTTCCTCCTCAAAATGAATTCCATAGCATCCTGTTGTTCGTAAGAGCAAAGCAACACACAGTTCTGTTGGTTTCCTTTCGTCTCCCAAGCTCCTGTATTTGCACTGAGGTACTGCAGTTGACCTAGAATGTGTGAAGTGCTCAATAAACTAGACGTTTCCCCTTGGGCCTTCTCGGTTTCCTCTGGGAGATTTTTTGCTCCTTTTCTTTTCTGTTCCCTAGCTTTTGAGCTTAGCTGATGGGAATTAGGAACGAGCGGTCCACGGGACCCTTGCCACCAGCCACATCCCTCTCTGGCAGAAGCCAGTAGCTCCAACTGTAGCAGGAAGGTCCCCAAAACGTGTGCATATCTCACAGCTGAGATTAGAAAGGAAATCCTTCTCCTAAGGATGGACACACTGTGGCTTTTCAATGGCTGACTTTACACTTGCTTATTGTTCACACCCACAAAGCCAATTTTTCCACCTGTTCTGCAAATCCGGCTGATGCCTTAACTCTTTGAGCAACTTTCTAGATTCTTCTATGCTCCGTTGCAATTTCTTTTCTTTTCTTTTCTTTTTTTTTTTTTCCGGAACCAAGGATTGAACTCAGGCCCTTGTGCTTGCCGTGGAAGTGCTTATTCCACTGAGCCGTCTCCCCCACCCCTCAGTTGCAGTTATTAAGCAAGAAGACTCAGACAGACTGAGGTCACAAAATAATAGAGACACAGAGAGAGCAGTGCGACAGCCTGTGCCGAGACTCACTCACCCACCTGTTCATGTTCGCGCCCCTGGGTGGGTTTACACATCTCTGGCACCGAAAACTCATAGCTCATTGTTACTCAATGCTATTTTGTTCTCCACATGATGAATTATTTTCTCTCATTGTTTGCTAACTCAACTTTGCAAATGTGCCCAGGGAAACGTCAGCTAGTAACTGAGAAGGTATTTTTGATCTTTAGCAAAACTATTGTTGCCAAGAATAATTCTCTACTTTGTTATACCTTCTTATTGCTGTGTTAAAATTCCCTTCAAAATTTTCATGAACACATACATGGTTTACTAAACATCAAGTGTTGGAAAATCATTACTGAGAGAGGCTAAAGGGTACCCTCTGCTTTTTGATACATACGCATAATCACATATGGCACAAATTTAACATGAAACCAATGTTTTGAACACATGAGGGGCTGGGGAGACAGCTCAGTAGGATAAGCACTTCCCTGGCAAGCTCAGGGTCCTGAGATCAATCCCCGGTACTGCAAAATCAATCAATCAATCAATCAATTAAAATAAACACATGAAATCATACAGCAGGATGTCTTAACTTTCTCTGTTTCTATATCCTTCAATTGTATTCTTATCTGTTGTATTTACACACAGTTTCTTATGACTTTGTTGCCAAACAGAGGAAGCAAAGAATCTCATGACTTATCATACATGCACAACATAGAACATAAATAGATGACACTAATCTATGTACACTGTATTTGGAATAAAGGTGAGAGATACTATATCTTATCTTTTTTTTGGGGGGGGGGGGCCGGGGATTGAACTCAGGCCCTTGTGCTTGCCAGGGAAGCGCTTATTCCACTGAGCCAACTCCCCGGCCCTTATCTTGTAAATTTGAAGCTAATTGTATATTGCAAAAGATGACATTTTTCCTTAAAATGAGGCAAGACTCACTTATGCTGTAAGCCAACACATGAAGACCATATGAATGAAACGCTTCCCAATAAGTAATGTGACAGAGAAAAAACTTTGAGTTTACCTTTTTATTTTTAGTTTTAATTTTAATGTATGTAGTATAGGGTTTTACTACACAGGTGGGATTCGGAAAGATGCTGGTGTTTCCAGCCTCCCAAGCACTGGGATTACAGCCGTGTACCACCACGTCCAGTCTCAGTCACCTCGTCACATGGCCCTGCCAGCACTGTAAGCTGAGAATCGAGCCCTGGCCCCCGCGCCTGTCTCAGCAGGTGAGCAATAATTTCAGTTCCCCAAGTTGCCAAATCACCGATCTTCTCTACAGCGTCTTCTATGCAAATGGTGTGCCACTTCCTTTAACCTAAAAAAAGAAAAATTCGCATGAGAATGGAAAGAGGGTGTATTTTTGTCATTTGCATGAAAACAATTGTAGTATTATATGCTGCAAAGAAGAAAAATATGCCTTATTTAGGACGATAGGATTCTACTCCCTTCAGAGTACAACGAAATAAGTAAAAATGGTGGCTTGAATTCACACATAAATGGATGCAGAAGTTCTAGGAGATAGCCAAGACTGATATCTTTAGGCCCTTTTTTTCAGTACTAGGGATCAAACTGGGGACCTTGATCTTACCAGGCAGGCACTCATGTCAATAAACTATCTCTCCACCATGAGACTATATTATTCAGTTCTGTGGATAGGCTGAATTAGTTTGTCCTTCATACTAGAGACAAACCTGAGAGAAACATAGAGAGCTGGAGGACACACATATTATTCCACAAAAATGGAGACCCACTGTCCTACATGTGAGTACATCTGGACAGGTCCATGTAAATCAGAGGATGGAGTGCACACACGCACACACACACACACATGCACACACGCGTGCACGCACACACACACACACACGCACGCATGCATGTACACATGCACACAAAGCTTTCGTGTCAGATGGCCTCCCCTCTGATGACTGAATTTGCAGCACCTGTGAGGATTCGAAATCAGGTGGAAAACTCCGCCCCAGCCGGCCGCAGCCAGCAGAGACCCAGCCACAGAGCCTGATCACCATGGGCATGGTGCCCTTTCTCTGCAAGCTCAAGACAGGTGTGTCAAGCAGAATCAAGACTGAAGACTCTGATACTGTCTGGCATGAAGACCCTATGGAGACTCATGGGTGACCTCCCCAAGCCTCCTTAAAGGTGGAGATTGTCTGTGTTTGATGAGGTCTCAGTTTTCCAACCAGATTGGCACTAAGTGAAGCTTAAATTTGGCTGGATCTGTGGCCTCCAGATTCTTTGAGAAAGAACAGGTCTGCTACCAAAAATCCTTAGGACTCAGCACTGGCCCAACTTCTTTGTGCACTTGGTGGCCTTGGGGGTCTACCGGGGGATCAGTGAAGCATCCTTGCAGATGCCCTGGTTGGTCCCGGCAATACGACTTGGGGGACGTCTGTGGGTCCCTCCTCTCAGGCAGTGTTTCCCTCTCAGCTCCCTGATGACATGAACCGGGCAGTGTTTCCCTCTCAGCTCCCTGATGACATGAACTGGGCAGTATTTCTCCACCACAGACTTGGGCGCTAAAGGTCCCATTTGAAAGCAGCTGGGTATAGACAGAAATCTTCAGAACCACCAGCCAAATTAAGCCTGTGCTTTAATTTGTGGGTGCAGTATTGTTTGTTACGCAGACAGCCTGGAAGAGTAACACAGGCATCGGGATGGGTTTCACCCCATATATTGAGTTCAGTGGCAGAGGATAAAACGCACAGCGTGCACTTCCATGTCTATGTTGTTGTTGGTGGTGGTGGTATTATTATTCATTATTATCATTATCTATTATTATTATTCTACAAGGTGTACAGGATGTACAGGGTCTCGATGTGTGGCTCGCACTCGTAGTGACCCACCTATTCACAGCCTTCCAAGAGCTGGGATTACAGGCACATGCCACCACGCCCAGTCTCAATTGCCCTGAGAGCAGAGCTGGCACACCAGGCCTGGGGATCGAACCCCCAACCCCTGCCTCTTCCTAAGCAGGCACTTTAATTCGCTGAGCTATTTGGCTGACCCTTAGGAGTATTATTATTATTACGTTGTGTTGCTGCTGTGATAGGATCTCACTAGGAGGTCAGACTTGTAGTGATCCGCGTGCTTTTTTTTTTCGTTTTTGGTGGAACTGGGGATTGAACTCTGGCCCTTGCAACGTGCCAGGCAAGCTCTCCTCGGCCTGGGAAGTCCTTGTTCCACTGAGCCATCTCCTTGCCTCCCCCCCCCC
>PVKA01023618.1:0-29636 GCA_004027165.1 Ctenomys sociabilis | reverse complement strand
GGCCTATAATCCCAGCTGAGGGAGACTGAGGCAGGAGGATTACAAATACCAGCCCAGCTTGGGCAACTTAATGGACTCTGCCTCAAAATAAAAACTTAAAAAGGAACTTGGGGCCAGAGAGATAGCTCAGTGGCATAAGTGCCTGCCAGGCAAGCGCAAGAGTGCTCAGGTCCTCAGTTTGATCCCCGGTACCAAAAAAAAAAAAAAAAAAAAAAGAGAGAGAGAAAAAGGAACTGGGATGTTGAGGGTGTAGTTCAGTGTTAAGGACCTGGGCTCAGTTACCCTAAAAACAAAACCAAACAACAAAGCATAAACATCCCCAAAGAAATGGGGGCGGGGAAACGGAGCCAGAGAGGATTTTCTCTTATTGGTTGCACCAGCTGTCCACAGAGTGCGCTGAGAGCCCAGACTGTGCTGTGTACCGAGGTGAGTCGCGAGAGGAGTGCTGCGGTTCACCTGCGCGCTCAGGTAGCCGGCAGGTGGGAAAGTGCGGGGGCTCTTAGCTCCAGCAGGCTCCAGGAGGGCATCTAGGAGGAGGTGACACTGGGAGCCTGAGAAGGAGAGGGAAAGGGCACGGGCAGAGGGAGGGACACAGAGAAGGGAGTGCAGAAAGGCTCCGTCTTGGGAGCAGCTTCTGCCCTTTTGTCTTTTTTTTTTTTTTTTTTTTTTTTTTTTTTTCATCCTGGGGATGGGACTCATGGTTGCAGAGAGGAGGGAAAACCAGGGGGGGGGGGGGGGGGATAAAACTTTACACTGGCCTCATACTGAACCATATCTACTTGGGGCTGAGGATATAGCTCAGGAGAATAAGTGCTTGCCTGGCAAGCTCAAGGTCCTGAGTTCAATTCCCAGTTCTGCCAATAATAAAATAATAATAATAATAACAACAACAAGCAAACTTAAGCCACTGGGCTATATCCTCAGCCCCATTTTCTTCTTTCTTTCTTTCTTTTTTTTTTGTTTTTTTGAGACAGGGTCTCACTATGCAGTTCAGGCTGGCCTTAAGCTCACTTTGTAGCTCAGGCTGGTCTCAAATTTCACAACAATCCTCCTGCCTCAACCTCCCGAGTGCTGGGATTACAGGCATGCGCCACCACGCCCCGGCTCTGCCACCACGCCTGGCTCCTCCCTGGCTCATTTACTTTTATTTTTATTTTTGAGACAAGGTCTTGCCAAGTGGTCCAAGTTGGGCTCAAATTTGTGCTCCTCCTGCCTCAGCCTCCTGGAGTGTGAGATTAAAGTAATAGAATACCTAGCCTAGCTAAATCTCATTCTTTTGCAGTTTTTCAGGGCTGGCAAGATAGCTCAGTAGAATAAGTGCTTGCCTGGCAAGTGTAAGGTCCTGAGTTCAATCCCTGGTACTGCCAAAAAAATATAAAGTCTCTTCTTCTTCTTCTTTTTGAGATAGGGTCTTGCTGTAATTCATGGTAGCCTTGAACTCACTATGTAACCCAGACTGGCCTCAAACTCCAAGCTCTCTCCTGCCTCAGCCTCCTGAGTGCTGGGATAACAGGCACGCACCACCATGCCCATGTAAATCCCATCTGAAACACCACTTCCTCTGAGGAGCCTTCTCAGATTTCATCAGGCCTCAATCACCCACCCTGTTGCCATCTACTGACTTCTCAGGGCGGGTAATACCAAAATCACTTTGGTGCTAAGCCTGTTCCTATACTGTTTGGTCTCTATCCTGCAGCAGCTGATCCATGAAGACACGGACAGTGATTTTATTCGATGTCAGACGCTTGGTAAAAGCATTTTTAACTCTGGCATACACTGTGGCACATACTCTGTCGACCTCAGGCTCCCAGTAATTTGGAGGCTGAGGCAGGAGGCTCAGCAGGAGTTAGAGGCCAGCCCAGGTCAAAAGGTGAGCTCAAGGCCAGCTTGAAGTATATCAAGACCTTGTGTTTAAACAAACAAGGAGAGGGGAAAAAAAAAAAAAACAAAAAAACACAACTAGTAAAAGCCATCCTAAAATTCATATAGAGGGCATGGTCAAGCAGGCCTGCAATCCCAGCACTCGGGAGGCTGAGGCAGGAGGATTGTTGTGAGTTTGAGACCAGCCTGAGCTACAAAGTGAGCTTAAGGCCAGCCTGAACTGCATAGTGAGACCCTGTCTCAAAAAGACCAAAAAGAAAAAAAAAATTCATATAGAAACACAAAAGTCCCAGAACAACCAAAGCAATACTGAGAAAAAAGAATGAAGCAGAAGGCAGCACGATACTGGATTTCTAGTTATACTACAAAGCCACAATAACAAAAACAGTGTGGTACAAGCAAAGAAGCAGACAGACCCAACATACAGAGCAGCAGATGTGGAAAGAAACCCATACCACTGTAGACCACTGTAGCCATCTGATTTTTTTTTTTTTTTTTTTTTTTGCAGAATCAGGGATTGAACTCAGGCCCTTGCACTTACCAGGTAAACACTTACTCTACTGAGCTATCTCCCCAGCCCCAGCCATCTGATTTTGAGCAATGTGGCCTTATAGAGAAGTTGGAGAGAAGACAGGCACATCAACAATGGTTCTGGGGGGACTGGACCCCCTTCTGTGGAGGAATAGAACTGGATGCCTCTCACCTTGTAAAAGATGGAATTCAAAATGGGTTGAAGGCCTAAGCATAAGACCCAGAACTCTGAAACTTCCAGAAGAACACATACGGGAAATACTCGAAGCCACAGGCACAGGCAAACACTTCCTGAACAGGAAATAATAGTAATAAGACTCAACAGGCGAGATCACATCAAATGGAAAAGTTGAGGTGTAGCAAAGGGAAAAACAAACAAAACAAAACAAAAAACAACAGAGTCCACAGACAGCTGCCCAAATGGGAGAAAATCTTTGTCAGCTACTTTTCTGATGGAGGGTTAATATCTAGAATATATATTAAAAAAAACCAAAGAACTTTCAGCCTTCCTGCCTCAGGCAGGGTCTACAGCTCAGTATAGAAGGACATCCTGGTGTGATAACAAAAGACTACTCTGAGAGGTTGAGGTAGGAGGACTGAAAGTTTGACCCTAGATAGGCAATTTAGTGACTAAGACCCTGTCTTAAAAGAAATAAGTAATAATAATAACAGTGGCTGGGTGCTGCGGTGCAGGCCTGTCATCTTAGGATTTGTGAGGCTGAGGCAGAAGGATTTCTCTCAGTTTGAGACTAGCCTGAACTACACAGTGAGGGCCTGTCTCAAGACAAGAAAAACAAAATGATGATATGATGATAAAGGGCTGGAGATGTTGTTCAGTTGAAGGAACTAGGTTCAATCCTCAATACTGAAACAAAACAGCCCCCCCAAAACAAAGCAAAACAAAAGACCAAAAAATCAAATACTTCAATCATATATATATATATGATTGAGAAACTGGACTGTGGTTGACACTCATCTCAGAAGGGTTGTCATCAAGTATGGAAAGTAGGAAAACAGTGAACGTTGGTGAGGGGGTGGGGGAAAGGAATCCTTCTATGTGACTGATGTGAATATAGGTTAATACAGTCATTATAAAAATCAAAATGAAAGTTCCTCAAAAGACTAAAAATAGCTGGGTGTGGTGGCACATACCTATAATCCCAGCACTCTGGAGGCTGAGGCAGGGGGATCGCTGAGAGTTATTCTCGGTGACCAGCTTGGGCTACAATAATGAACTTAAGGCCAGACTGAACTAGGGAGGCAGACCTTGTCCTAAAAAACCAAAACAAAGAAGCAAACAAGAGCCTAAACATAGAACTACCATAGGACCCACTCCTTTGTCTGTACCTGAAGGACTTTTCTTTGGAGACAGGGTCTATGTAGCCCACTTGATGCACTCCTCCTGCCTCAGCCTCCTGAGTGTTAGCATTATCAGTGTGCGGCACCCACCCAGCACCCTTGAAGAGTTAAAGGTGATATGTGGGTGCCTCTAGATACTAGAGCAGATGTGTGTGCCTGTGTTCACTGCAAACAGTTCACAGCAGCCAAGATAGAGAACCAGCCTAGGTGTCGATCCCAGGCTGGCTGAGTGGATAAAAACAACAACAACAACAACAAAAAACTAGCCTATAGGGGCTGGGGAAATGGCTCAGTGGAATAAGTGCTTCCCTGGCAAGTGCAAGGGCCTGAGTTCAATCCCTGGTTCTGCCAAAAAAACCAAAGAAAGAAAGAAAGAAACAAGCAAACAAACAAAAACTGGTCTACACTGCACTATTTTTATTTTATTTTATTTTATTTTTTGTCTTTTTGAGACAGGGTTTCACTATGCAGTTCAGCCTGGCCTTAAGCTCACTTTTGTAGCACAGGCTGGTCTCGAACTCACAACAATCCTCCTGCCTCAGCCTCCCAACTGCTGGGATTACAGGTGTGGGCCACCATGCCTAGTCTCCAACACCGGCTAAGTCCACCCTGGGGGGCGGGGGCAAAGTCTGCACAGCATATGGGAGACTGAACTCTGGCCGCTGCGCTCTGGGAAAGCAGGCACTTTAATCCAGTGAACTATCTGGCCGGCCCCAATAGTGAAGTTTTGTCATTTTGGCAAAAATGGATAAAACTTTTCCTTATGTTAAGAAAAATAAGCCAGATGTAGAAAAGATAAGTGTTACACGTTTTCTCTAATATGTGGAATATAATAAAGGAGATGGGGGGAGCCAGGCGTTGTGGCGCAGGCCTGTAATCCCAGCACTCGGAAGGCTGAGGCAGGAGGATTGTTGGTGAGTTCGAGACCAGCCTGAGCTACAAAGTGAGCTTAAGGCCAGCCTGAACTGCATAGTGAGACCCTGTCTCAAAAAAAGACAAAAAAAAAAAAAAAAAAAAAAAAAAAAAAAAAAAGGAGATGGGGGGAATAAAGGTGACAGGAAATGGGGACTCATTAGACAAATTCCGGGAATAATGGGGTAATATAAGAGGGTAATGGGGGATAGCAAGTTGAGTTGTACATATGGAAACACCTCACTGAAACCTGAGGTTTTATAAAATGAAAAGGCACTAGTAAGTCTGAAATACATAGGGAGACCCTATCTTTTAAATAAAAAGCACTAATAAAAATGTATTTTAAACCTGCCATTCCAGAATTTGGGAGGCTGAGGCAGGAGGATTGTCGTGAGCTTGAGGCCAGCCTGAATTCCATATCAGACCCTGTCTGAAAAAAGCAGAACAAAAATGAAAAACAAAAACTCAAAATATATATACTTTGTAAAATTGTAGTGCATGTATACAATGGAATATTACTCAATCATCAGAAGGAATTAAATACAGACACTGCACATGGCTGAAGTTGGGAAACATGCTGACTGAAAGAGTGGACACAAATGGTCACAAATTGTCTGACTCAGTTTCAGGGAAACACTATGGACAGTAAAGAGATTCACTGGGGCAGAAAGCAATGTGGTGGTCGTCAGGAGCTGAGGTCAGGGGCCACTGAGGACTAATTGCTGAGCAGGCACAGGGAATCTTTGGGGGCGAATGAGAATACTTTGGATGTAATCCCAGCACTCGGGAGGCTGGGGCAAGAGGATAGTTGCAAGTTTGAGACCAGCCTGGGCTACAAAGTGAACTCAAGGTCAGCCAGAGCTGTGTAGTGAGACCTGGTTTCAAAAGGACAAATAAAATGCTTTGGAGTTACATCACAGTGGAAGTCACACAACAATATCTATCATTCTACTAGAGCCAGCCAGATAGCTCAACGGACTAGAATACCTGCTTTGAGAGAGTGCAGAGGCCTGGGTTTGAAGTCCTGGAGTGCCGGCCCTGTCCCCCCCCACCCCCCGTGCTGAGATGGCAAGTGACACTGGACATGTTGACGCACGCCTGTAATCCCAGCACTCAGGAGGCTGAAAGCAGGAGGATCACTACAAGATCAATCTGTGTAGTGAGGCCCTAAATACATTAAAAAAGCTAAGAGAAAGAAAGAATATCAGGCAAAAAGTGTGCATATGATCTTTAGCATCACAGCGTGGTGGTGTTACTTCTCCAAATTCTGTGAATGGAGGAAACAACTGACAGCCATCAGCTACAATTGAAGAGCAATTGTCAAGGGGCCAAGGAGATGGCTCAGTGGAATAAGTGCTTCGCTAGCAAGCGCAAGGACCTAAGTTCAATCCCTGGTTCTGCCAAAAAAAAGAGTAATTGTAAAAAAAAAGATTGTCATGAGCTGTCAACCTCTTATTTTCATCTAAATATTTTTTTTCTTATGTGTAGATAGGATTGGAATCCATTTATCTACTTACTTCCTTATCTGCTTCCAAGAGGGGGACGGCCTCCTGATCCTCGGAGCCCGACTGAGGCTGATATTAAGTGACAGGCCGCGCAACGATGGGCAATAAGCCTGGTACCAAGTAAGAGCTTATTATTTATGGGCCTATGATAGGCCGAACTTACTTGAGTGAAGTAAGCATTCAGGCATTAGCTCAGGCCTTACAATAGCCCAACGGCCTAGGAGAATTATTACGTGTGGGACAGGGTCTGCCTTTGTCCCCTAGGCTGGCCTAGAACACACAGCAGTCCTCCTGCCTCTGCCTCCTGAACTCTAGGATGGGTTACAGGCGTGGTGGACTACAAGTAGTGGTATTTCTGTTTTGTGGATGTGGAAACTGAGGCTCAGCATACCTCTCTTAATTCTGTGCTACTTACTATAGTGTTGGCTATAGGCCAAATCTCCAGCGATTATCACAGTTGCCTTATCAAAACGGCTAAGTGTGATGTTTTAAGGAGCAAAAGAATGACTGGCCTGGAGGACGGCCAATCAGGGACCACAAGGAACCCCAGAGCCTTGGATATTTAGGGATTTCCACCGCCCTTAGCGGAATCTTTTTATACTCTACTTCTACGGGTCGCGGGCAGGGCCACGCTCAACCTCTTTGCTGACCGGCTCCGTCCAAAATGTACACCCAGGGGGCAGAGAGATGGCTCAGTGGAATAAGCGCTTCCCTGGAAAGCGCAAGGGCCTGAGTTCAATCCCCGGTTCCGCCAAAAGCAAAACAAAACATACACCCGAAAACTGTCGCTTATGCTTTGTGCTTTGGAAAAACCGCAGGAAGGCGCCTTAGAAGGACCCAGGAGCATTCACTATAGTTGTCTTAACTTTTGCCTGAGAAAGATGCGCCTTTATGGGATTTAATTTTTTAAATATTTCCCAATTACCACCAAAGATTGAGACTAGAATGGGAGGCACTTCTAGCCCTGAGCGTTTTAGGCACGGTAGGCACCCACTCGGGCAGCCTGTCTCGCAGGGTGCCTTCACTCTTGGCTCCAGGGCTTTCAGACACCGTCCAGAGGCGGCCGCCAATCAGCTTCACGGAGTAGCTGAGGGGGCAGGACTAGTCCTTAAAGGAGCCGGGACTGCTGAGCAGACCATAGAGTGACCCGGATGATGGCGGCCCGCATGGCCCTAGCCTTAGCCCTGTGGCTACTACTGCCGCCAATGGGGGTGGAAGGGGCGGGGCCCCCTCCAATCCAGGATGGCGAGTTCACATTTCTGTTGCCCGCGGGGAGAAAACAATGTTTCTACCAGTCAGCTCCTGCCAACGCAAGCCTCGAGGCCGAGTACCAGGTAAAAAGGGTCCTGGGGCCCGAGCTTGCGAAAGCCAGGGGGAGGGGGCTAAGCATGCAATGAAGCTGGGACGTGGGAGGGGTCATTGCGTGAGAACGGGGGCGGAGCCAGGGGAGAGCTCTGACGGAGGGGCGGGGCGACCGTGGGAGCAGGGGGCGGGACTTTAGTGTGGCGCAGCACAAGGGGGCGGAGTCATCGGAATGAAAAGGAGCCATTCAGAGCGGGACTCTACGGGTGGGTGTGGCCAGAGTTGGTTAAAAGGGGGCATGGCCCACAGGAGTTCTTGGAGGTTGGGTTAAAAGGAAACACCTTACAGGCTTTTTTTGGAGGGTTGTCAAGCAAAGGAATGTGTAGGATTTGGACGGGGGCGTGGCTCATGAAAGATCCCGCCTTATCCCTGCTGACAGGGGCGCAGCTGCAGAGCGACACCTGGGGGCACACCCGTGGTAGTGTAGGTGGGAACTCTGAGCAGGCTGTGTGGGTCTGGGACAGTTGGTTCAGTCTGGGACTTCTCTGGCAGGCACCCCGGCCAAGCTGTGGGTCTCCACCCTTTTTATCCCCCCTTTGGTGCCGGGAATCAAACTCACGACTTCACGAGGCTTGCCAGGGAGGCGCTGTGAAGCTGAGCTATATCTCTGCCCATTCTTACCTGCCCCCAGGTGATTGGAGGTGCTGGGATGGACGTGGACTTCACGCTGGAGAGTCCTCAGGGAGCGCTCTTGGTCAGTGAGGCCCGCAAGGCGGATGGGGTGCACACGTGAGTTCAGTCCTACTTGGCCCGGTTGAGTTACAGCCCTGCCCCTCCCTGGCGGCCTCGGGTTTCGTCCCTGGCTGTCCCAGAGTTCTGCTGGCCATTAGGGTCCGGTCTTTGTCTCTTATCAGGGTGGAACCGACAGAGGCCGGTGACTACAGGCTATGCTTTGACAACTCCTTCAGTACCATCTCTGAGAAGCTGGTGTTCTTTGAGCTCATCTTTGACAGCTTGCAAGATGACGAAGAAGTGGAGGGCTGGGCAGAGGCCGTGGAACCCGAGGAGATGCTGGATGTCAAAATGGAGGACATCAAGGTGTGCCTGGCCCCGGTGGTCGCCAGCACTGGCAGGAGAGTTCTGGCTACTCTTCCTCTTTTCATGGCGTCTCCACCCTGGTACCCTCCCAGATAGTGATGTCCCCAACTTTATATGGTGCCTCAGTTAAATAGTTTATTTCTAGGTATAAAGCGTGTTGAGACAGGGTCATACTATGTTGCTAAGCTGTCCAGGCTGGGCCCAATCTTGCAGTCCAGCTGCCTCAGCCTCCCAGAGTGCCCAGATGACTGTGTGCCACACACCTGGCTAACTCCAGTTTTATGTTGTAAATCATACATAAGCAGTCTCCAGAACCACCCCTTGAAGTCCTGTGCTCCAACTGTTTTTCTTTTACAGGTGGAGAAACCGAGGCACAGGGTAGCACAGTAACTCACCCAAGTTCATACACAGAGCTAGAACTGTGACTGAGCTGGTATTTTTTTTTTTTTGGCAGAATCGGGGATTGAAACTCAGGCCTTTCACTTGCCAGGGAAGCAGAACTGGTATTTAAATGAAGGCAGTCTGGGCTCAGCAACTATCCTCCTACCCAGTACTGAGTATGTTGTTATTGACTCGTTTAGTGGAGAGGGCTGGGGATTGAACCCAGAGCCTCGAATCCCACCTACCACTGAGCTACTCTGTATCTCTAGCATTTCTTTTTTTGTCTTTTGAGACAGAAACTCACTGTGTAGTTCATGCTGGCCTCAACTCCTGGCAATCCTGCCTCAGCCTCCAAGTGCTGGGATCACAGGCGTGTCAGTACACCAGCTTCGAATTTCATTTTCACAGCTGTGTCAAGGTTCACAGAAGGGAAAACTGAGGCCCAGAGAGGTTCACGCACTTGCCCGAGGTCGCATAGCCAGGAAGTGGCAGTGAGGCTGAGGTCTGTCTCCCGGCCCTTCCCTCTGCCTGCAGGAATCCATCGAGACCATGAGGACCCGGCTGGAGCGCAGCATCCAGCTGCTCACACTGCTGCGGGCCCTGGAGGCGCGGGACCGCAACCTGCAGGAGGGTAACCTGGAGCGGGTCAGCTTCTGGTCAGCTGTCAACGTGGCTGTGCTGCTGCTGGTGGCCGTGCTGCAGGTCTGCACGCTCAAGCGCTTCTTCCAGGACAAGCACCCCGTGTGCACGTAGCTCGGCCTCGGATGGCCACCAACTGACAGTGGGGGGCCACGGACCTGTCCCGCTGGGGGGACCCTCCCAGCTCGCTTTCTGTGGGCAGGGACACTGTTATTCCCTCCCTGGGCTGGGCAGAGTGCCCCCGGCTTGTGGCCTGGACCCCCACTGAGGAGCTGCTGCAGCGATGGAGTGCGGCCCTCGTGTTTTCTGGCGCCCCCTGCACATGTGCCTTCGCTGTTTGGCAGCTCTGGGGACTGAGCCCAGGGCCTCTGCACTGAGCTATGCCCTTAGCCATTTTTTTTTTTTTTTTTAAGACAGTATCTTGCTAAACTGCTAAGCTGCCTGAACTGAGCTTGGACTTGTGATCCCCCAGCCTCACCTCGCAGTGTCCTGCGGTGACAGGCCTGTGCCACGGCCCTGACCTTAGCTCATCCTCCAGGCAGGAGCAGCACCCCAGAGGGCCCAGGAAGTGACTCATCCGTGCCCTCCCCCACTGGGGTTCTCCGTGCCAGGTGCAGCAGGAGGGGCGCCACACCGGGGTTCTCTCCTGGCCGGGAAGGAGCTGACGCTGCGGTGTTCTTGCCAGGAGTCTTTATTTGACAGAAAGGAGTCCCAGCTCCTTGGCCCACTGGGTGGCCAGTGGGCAGGAGTCTGGGGACAACTGCAGGAGGGACCTGTAGGACTGTCCACCCCCTTTCTACAGGACCCTCAACAGGGCCAAAGGGGCAGCTTGGCCCCAGCCCCAGGCAGGAACCTCAAAGAAAAGGGCCAGTGAGGCCTGACTCCTGGATTCAATAAATTATGGTCAGAGAACCCTGGACCTGGTGACTGGGGCTGAGGGATACCAGCTGGGACAGAGCTGTCCACACGAAGGGGGACAGGAGGTGGGTGGGAGGGAGGGGTCTTCACGAAGCTCAGAAGAAAGGTCGGGCAGGAGCCGATGGAGGTGGTCGCCTGGGCACAAAAGAGAAACCAGAGGCAAAGTTCACCTGGGGCCCCCAACAGGGTGAGAGGGGGAGGGGCGGGCCAGATGGGTACTGTGTCACTTGGCACCACCAGGCCTGCATGTGGGGTGGATGGTGTCCCTGGGATGGGGGGCTGCCCTTAAGCAGGGCCCCCAGTGAGCTAGGCCTTAGCATGGACACGGACACAGGGCCATATGGAAGGTTCTTCCCTTTATTTAGTTTATTAATAGGGTACAGAGCACAGGCACTTACAGTGGTCAAACCGAGCCAGGAGTGAGCAAGAGCTTTGCTCAGAGGGGCACCTGGGGCCCCCGAGCCCCTCAACTTGAACTGGGAGCCCAGGAGGAAGAGGGCAGAGGAGGGAGTGAGGCCAGCCCGGCGGAGACTCCAGGCCTGGCGAAGGCACCTCTGGCAGCCGAGGCAGCTGGGCTCCGGCTGTGTGGTTAATGTGGCCGAGGAAGGAATATGTACAACACGGGCTGGGTGTGTGTGGGGTCCCCCATGAAAACCCCAGCACAGCCTGGGGACCCAGACACCCTTGGCACCCCAGCATCCAGATGGCGTATTCTATGCACATTGCCCCAGCTGGAGAGACCCCCAAACCAGCCTGGACCCCTTCAAGATGGCACCTGGAGCATAGCCACCTAGCTGGCACCAAGACCCCACCCCCAAAGTGCATCGCCCCAGCACCCCCTGCCCAGGCCTTCGGTCCCTCGCACGGTGCGGTGTCCAGTGGGACGGGGAGGGGCAGGGTGCCCCAGGAGCCTGGTCCCAGCATGGGGGCTGGGGTAGCGAGGGGGCCCAGACCCCCAAAGAGGGACAGCATGACTCTGGGAGCAGGCCGGCCTAGTCGAGCAGGGAGGGCTCGGCTGGGCGGATGATGGTGGGCCGGCTGGGCGCGGCAGGCGGCCTTCTGCTGCGGAGAGAACAAAGGTGAGGAGGAGGAGCGCGGTGAGGCCCCTGCCTAGGGCTGCTCTGGGATGCTGCTAACCAGATGACTGCCTGCATGTGTCCCTGCGGTCGCCCCATGTGACCTAGGCAAATTCTTGTTCCACCCTGGACGGCAGGTGGACAGGGAAGCACATCTGTCCACAAGAATAGTATGTGATGGGGCACCTGTGCCAGGGATCCAAGTGGCACGTGGTGGAGAGGACAAGCTGGCGCCCTGGAGTCACCTTGCTGCATACTGACTTTGGGCAAAGGAACCGGCCCCTGGCCTCAGTTTCCCAAACAGTTAAGCCCAGGTGAGGGCATCCCTTGCTGCCTGTTTGGCCCGGGGTGGTGGGAGTGCGATGGGAGGAGGGGCGGGCCGGTGACGCCACCACAGGCGTAGGTGTGACCTTACCTGGGCACTCCTGGGGGGATGCCAGGGGGCACCCGTGCTGGCCGGGACGGGATCTGCGGCGGGGCCGAGAAGGGGTCACTGTTGGCAAACACTTGGGTCCCCGGCCGGGATGGGATGGGGGGTGCTGAGAAGGAAGCTGTGGCCCCCACAGGCACGGGGATGAGGGGTGGCCCCGGAGTGGGGCCCCGGACTGCAGGCGGCCGGCCCGGTGGGTGCACGCTGGACACTGGTCGGCGCTGTGGAGTGGGGCTGCGGGGTCAGAGGGGAAGCTGTGAGTGGGGACCCCGCCCAGCCCAACGGCATCCCTGCAGGACACTGCCCTCCCAGCTGCCCTGGGCCATAGCTCAGGCCCCAGACTGCTGTAACCTGTGGCTCACCCCTGCCTTGGTGTCTGGCCCTCTCTCCACGGGGCTCCAGGTGCTCTGGGCTGTGGCAGCCAAACCTCTGCTACAGCGGCCACCTGCTTTCCACCACTAGTAGTCCCAGCCTGAAGGTCCCTGTCACTGCACCTGAGGGTGCTGTTCTGCCAGCAGCTCTGCTTGGTCGGTCCACTGCCCCCATCCCTTTGTGCGATATGACGATGCCCCTGGTACCGGTACTGGCTCCCCACCTGTCCCCAGGGCCCCCAGCGTGCCTCCCACACCTGTGGCTAGCTGTGGTCTGCAGCCAGGTGTCATCGACAGGTGGGGGCACGGGCGTGGACACGGTGCTGGTGCTGATGTCCCCGATGATGGTGAGTGCCTCCTTGAGCGCGTGGTACATGCGCAGCATGTCGTCCCGCCGCTGGGCCTGGTCGGCAGACTCCTCCATGAGGCTGCTCTGATCAGCTGATGAGTACAGGTAGGCCAGCAGCTCGTGGTGGATGAAGGCCTTGGTCTGGCACACAGTGGCAGGTCAGCCAGCGACCTAGGGCCCATTGCCCTCGAACGCGAGGAGGCCGGCCTGGGACTCCAGCCCAGGCAGAACTCGCACGTGCTCAGTCACCTCCCGAGTGCCCCTGAACTGCCACCGACAAGACGCAGGCCATGGGCTCAGGCAGACTCTGCCCCAGCCAGCTCCAGAGCGTCTCAGTCATTCCTAGCATCTTCCCTTCCTTCTGCTATCTTTTCTCCCATTCCACCCTCTAACTGGCTCTTCTTCAAGAGCTGCAAGTTTCTGCTCTTATCTACTTCTGGGACTAGAGGTTGAGCTTGAATCTAGCACATTCCACCATGAAGGTCTACCCCCACCACCCTTAGTGTTTATTTTATTTTATTTTGTTTTGTTTTGTTTTTGGTGGAACCGGGGATTGAACACAGGCCCTTGTGCTTGCCAGGGAAGTGCTTATTCTACTGAGCCATCTCCCCAGCCCCCTATTTATTTAATGTATTTGGTACAGAGTCTCACTACACAGTTTGGACTTGTAGTGATTCTCATTTTCCGCCTCCCCAGCATGGGGATTACAGGCATGCACTGGCAGTGACATGGTTTGTGGTACTGGGGATCAAACTTCAGTCCCTGTGCTTGCCTAAGTAGGCACTTAGCCCCCAAGCTATCTCACCGGCCATTTCCTGACCTTTACTGTACTTTTTTATTCTGAGGCAGGGTCTGGCTAAATCAGTAAATTGACCAGGCTGGGCTCAAATTTGCCATCCTCCTGCCTCAACCTCCTAGACTGCTGGGGTGATAGGCGTGTGTCTCCATGTCCAGCCCTCCTGGTGTTTTCTCATGCAGGAATAGACTACCATAGACGAGTCCGCCTGTGGCGTGAGGACCAGCTGCAGGCCCGGAGGGAGTGGACACTCACGTTGTTGATCATGAGGTGCATGATGGTCTTTGGCATGAGGTCGCGGATGGACTTGTTAATGATGGCCACGTAGGAGTCCACCAGGTTGCGGATGGTCTCCACCTGCCGCTCCAGCTGCGGGTCCATGGAGAAGGTGTCCTGCCCCACATCCTCGTTCTCTGCCTGTAACAGAGAGCAGGAGTGCTAAGGGGTGACGCAGGCTGTGGGGACGGGAGAGTCACTCTGTCAGAGTCGCCCAGGACCCAGCTGGGGAACTCTGCGGACCATCAGAGCACTGTCTGAGAGCTCTGCATGCTCGCAGGAGCCCCAGTCCAAGGCCAGTGCTGGGCCTCCCCTTCCCATCCCAGGAGGAGATAGTGGGGCAGCTCCTCACCTGGTCCTTCTCGGGGTAGACGCCGGCACGCAGGAACGAGGCCTTCCAGCTGTCCACGTCCTCCTGTGAGTCACAGGCCAGCTCGATCTGCCGCAGGTCCTTGTAAACGTTCCTGGGTCAGAAGTAAGGGGCTGCACTGGGGCCCGATCACAGGCCTGGCTGACTGCGAGGGCTCTAGCTACATGACCAGGGGCTCAAAACTGACCTGGGCTCTAGGATGCTACCTGTACCTCCCCTACCATGGCTAAGTGGCTGCTGAGACAACTCCTGCCCAAAACACATCAATGCAAGCTGGGCATGGTGGCACGTACTTGTGCTCCTAGCATTCGGGAGGCTGAGGCACAAGTTTGAGGCCAACCTGAATTACACAGTGGGACTCTGTGTCAAAACAAAAACAACCCCTCCCAGCACATTGCAGGATGGGGTCTGGAGCAGAAACATCCAAGGCTATCTGCTGTCATTAGCTCGGGTGACTCCTTCCCCAGGAAATGACTGTCCCCTCATCAGGTTCTCCTGGGGAACCCACGCACTTGCCTCGTGAATTCTGCTCTGGAGGGGGGCTCCCAGGAAGGGGTCTGCAGGGAGCTAGTGTGGCCAGAACTCCCTGCCACCATAAGAAAGACTCCCGCCTGCACAGTCTGATGCGGTAGCCACAGGAGGCTGTGGCAAAATCTTTTCTTTTCCAGCACTGAGGAGCGAACCTAGGGCTTTCAGTGCTTTTACACTAAATTACATTCCCAGCCCTGTTTGTTTAATTAAATTTTGAGACAGGGTCTTTCTAAGTTGCCCAGGTTGGGCTCAAACTTAGAGCTCTCCTGCCTCAGCCTCTCAGAGTGCTGGGGTGATAGGCATGTACCATTGCACCTGACTGAGGACGTGAATTTTAAATTTTTTTTATTTATTTATTTTTGCAGAACCAGGGATTGAACTCAGGCCCTTGCATTTGCCAGGGAAGTGCTTATTCCACTGAGCCATCTCCCCAGCCCCATTTATTTCATTTTGATTGCATGAAAACAGCTACGTGTGGCCAGTGGCTGCTCCCTTGTAAATGGTGGCCTGATTCCTGGGGACGGATGGGACAGGCGTGGCAGGTGTCAGGCTCAAGTGGCTCAGAGGGTAGCACTACAATGCAGCGCCCCAAGGCTGGGAGCAAGACAGGAGGGACCCAGTGTTTGGGGACAGCATTCAATAGCTGGGCTTATAGCATATGCCTTGGTCACTATCCTGTCCCACACCCTAGTTGAGCTGCCCTCAAAGCCCCCAAGTAAGACCTGGGTTGCTCTTTTTCCTTTTTTCCGCTGCCTGGGATATCACCAAGATGGCGGGTATCTGGGCAGCTCTTTTGGACCAAGAGGCAGAAGCCATGTGTAGGGGGAAGGCTGAGGAACAAGAAAGGGGACAGAGCTGGGGCTATGGCTCAGCGGCACAGTGCCTGCCTGGCATATGTGAGTTCCTGAATTTGATTCCTGGTACCAAAAAGAAAAAGGAAAGGGGCCGGCGAAGTTGCCCCCTTGCCTTGATGGGAATCTTTGGGTTTGATTTATGTAACAAAACAAGCAAATGTTTAATTTGTTTCCTTTATTTTTCTGGGTTTCCTGTTTCTATCTATAAGAGAAACATGGGCAGCACCAGCAGTCTGCTGTGCTGGGAAGCTCAGGGCCCAGGTAGCTAGGACAGATAGGCCTCCGGCAGCAGGGGTGCCCTGGCTTCCTCACAGGGTGACAGACCTAGACACACCAAGAGGTTGTAGGTAGCCTTGCCTTCCTTGCTTGCGCAGAGGGATCAAGCCAGAACAGCCCCTCCCTGCTGCCCTGCACTCCGGCCAGCCTCTTCCCTCGCAGCCACCAGAGGGCGTGTGTGAGCATCAGAGCCGGTGCTTCTGCAGGGACCAGTTGGTGACTCCCCCCCCCTCCCCTGGCACAGCCACAGCCACACAGCCAGCTCTGCCTCCTGCCCCCCCCAACCCAGACCTCCAGCATTTTACTGTTTCTTTTTTGCAGGGGCTTCACACTGAGCTCCATTCCCAGGTTTATTTTTTTTACTTTGACAAAGGGTCTTGCTTTAACCCTGGCTTGGTGGCACGTGCCTATAATCCCAGCAATCGGGGAGGCTGAGGCAGGAGGATTGTTGTGAGTTCCAGACCAGCCTGAGCTACAAAGTGAGCTTAAGGCCAGCCTGAACTGCATAGTGAGACCCTGTCTCAAAAAGACAAAAGAAAAAAAAAAAGGTCTTGCTAAATCACTAAAAGGTAGAACTGGTGGTCCTCGTGCCTCAGCTTCCAAGTGCCCAGATGACAGGGGTGCGTCACGGTGCCTGGCCCCAACTCCCTTCCTAGAACATGAGTGTCCAGCTCCACAGAGGGCCCTCACCTCTGCTCCGTGTTAAAGATGGCGAAGACGTGTTTGTTGGACATGAAGCCCTTCTCAACATCACGGATCTTAAGGTTGTCCAGGGGCAGCATGTACTTCTTCTCTTTCTCCTGGGGACCAAAGGGACAGGGTCACCTAGGACTGTTGGGCAGCGGCATCAGGCACTCGGGCGCTGCCGGGGCCAGCGACTGCCTCATGTGCTGCCGCCGCCTCCGTGTCCCTGGTTCCTACGCCACAGCCTTCGTGCGTCCAAGCATCTGTCACGGGCCCGGCCCAGCGCCACACAGACAGCTCCCTGTCTGCGTCAGGATGGATGCAGCAGGGGCACCTGGGAGTCCCCAGGCCACACACGAGGGACCTGGCTGACCGTCCCCTGCACAGGCAGCACTGTACCCAGGATGGCCGTCCCCACCCTGCTCCCTCAGAGACGAGGCAGTGAGCCAGAGCTGGGGCAGCACTCGGGAATCCGTATGCACCCAGTGCCTGCTACTGTGGCCGCTGAGCGGCTGGGCCCCTCCCTGAGCACTGTAGTTGTTCCTCAATATGTGTGGAGGGGGCACCCAAATCTTTTATCTTGTGCTTTAAAAGTTTTTTTTGTATTCTTTTTAGTCTTTTTTTTTTTTTTGGCGGAAACGGGGATTTAACTCAGGCCTTTGTGCTTGCCAGGGAAGCGTTTATTCTACTGAGCCATCTCCCCAGTCCTTTTTTGAGACATCACCTTGTCATGCAGTTCAGGCTGCCTTGAACTCACCTTGTAGCCCAGACTGACCTCAAACTCACAGAGCTCTTCCTGCCTTAGTCTCCCAGGTGCTGGGATGACAGGCGAGCATTACTGTGTCCAGCTTCTAGCTCTTAATTTTGTGAGGGTTTTGTTAAAATGTCAAGCTAGCCGGGCGTGGTGGCACATGCCTGTAATCCCAGCACTCGGGAGGCTGAGGCAGGAGGATTGTTGTGAGTTCGAGACCAGCCTGAGCTACAAAGTGAGCTTAAGGCCAGCCTGAACTGCACAGTAAGACCCTGTCTCAAAAAGACAAAAAAAAAAAAAAAAAAAAAAAAAAAAAAAAAAAAAAAAGCCAAGCTGAAGGGATGGCGAGATAGTTCAGCAGGCTAAGTGCCTGCTTAGGCAAGCACAGGGCATGGGGTTCGATCCCCAGTACCACATGCCATGCCAGCCCCACCCCCAGGGCACGCTGAGCTGGCGATGGAGTTGGGGCATGGTGCATGCCTGTAATCTCAGCTGCTGGAGAGGCTGAAAATAGGAGGATCACTACAAGTCTAAACTGCATAATGAGACCTCGTGCCAAAAAACAAGAAAAAAATGCCAATCTGAGTTCTAACTTTCGATTCTTCTGCCTCAGCCTCCCCAGTGCAGAAATTAAGGCCTGTCTCACCATACCTGGCAAATGACCACTTTTTGAGGATGGTAGTTTGTTTTTATAGTGCTGGGGACACAAATGAGGGTCTCATCTATGTCCAGCAACCCCTCTGCCACTGAGCCACCAGGTAGCTCACACCTTAGCCTGTGAGCCAAAGTCCCCAACCTCCCACCCCCCAAGGTGACCTATAGCAGCTGCTTGTGGAAATTTCCCCTTCAATCAACCTGCTGAGGACAATGCTGCTCAGAGACAGCAGCCAGCTGCCCAGGAACACACAGCATGACACGGCACACCATAGAACCCTTCAGCCAGGTTCCACCTGCAGCCTCCTGCCTTTCTTCACTGCCCAGGCTAACATGCCTGTCTCTGTGCCACTGAAGGCTGGCAGAACAAAGCAAGCCCCAGCTGGCTACCACATGTGAGACAAGAGCAGCCACTGCCACGGAGAGGAGTGGGTGAGGAAGCCCTCAGCAAGGGACCAGTACATACCCGCCATCCTAGCAGGCTGAGGCAGGAGGGTAGCTAAATTCGAGTCCAGCCTGGGCAACATAGGAACTTTTTTTTTGGTACTGAGGACTGAATTCAGGAACTTGTACTTGCCAAACAGGTTCTTATGCCACTGAGCTATCTCCTCAGCCCAAAAGTTGAGAAAGATTTTTTATTTTCTTTTTGGCTGGCTCAAGCTGCCTTAAGGGCAGGTCTGATAAGGCATGGGGAGCTGGGGATCGAACAGTGGTCCCCTGCACCT
Organism: Ctenomys sociabilis; assembly: GCA_004027165.1. NCBI lineage: Eukaryota > Metazoa > Chordata > Mammalia > Rodentia > Ctenomyidae > Ctenomys > Ctenomys sociabilis. Next base: position 10,967 of record PVKA01023618.1, on the reverse strand, counting down.
GATTGGGTTTGACCAGCTGGTGCTTTAAACAACTGAGCTAACCCGCAAGCCCCCAACATAGGAACTTAATCAAAAATAAAAAGGACTGGGACTTAGCTCTGTGAAGGTCCTGGATTCCATTCCCAGTACTGGACGAAGAGGTAGAAAAGCAGGGGCAGGGGAGTGGGGTGGGGGGAGCATGCCGGTGCTTGGCTGGCAAAGTGGCAGAGCACTAAGCTCAGTGCCTCCTGCACTGTGAGGACAGAGGGCTGAGGGACACAGCCCATGCCAGGCTACAGGCTAGGACTCCAGGAAGCACAGGGACATGGAAGGCTGTCACAGTGGTGGCAGGTGGTGCAGGGGAGCCAATGTGGGGCTGAGAGGTGTCTGTCTGCACCCTGCATGGAAGTTTCCGGAAGGGCCTCCCAGGTCCCCACCCTCGAGTGTCAGGAGGCAGGAAGCTGCAGGGCTGGCAGGGCCAAGTCACTGAGTCACGGGCCATGCAGTCTTTCTCTGAGCGAGACATCACATCTGGAAGTGTTTATGGCGCGATTCCGCCTGGGCGCGCGGCGGCCTTGCTGCAGCTGCCAGCGTGCACTCACAGGCCCTGGGCACAAACACACATGCAGACGGGGAGCACGCGCCCCTCCCCCAGCAGAGGCCACCGACCCCAGCGCTCCCTCCCGCCTGCTCCCCTCAGATTTCCTGAAGGCAAACACACAGCTTTCTCCAGATGCACGGAGGCCCCGGCCTGGCCCTGCCACGTCACAGCAGACTGCAGCTCTGCTCACAGGGTGGCAGTGGCGGGAGGAGCGGGGCCCGGGGGCCCGAGGGAGAAGACACCGGCCCCGCCGCCCCAGTGTTCAGACTACCTGTTCAGGAGCTAACGCATGTGTACAGTAGTCTGCACACTGGTTAGGCTGGGCTCGGGCCAGCGGCGTCAGGAGGGCCCCCGCCGGCTCCTGGACTGGGCCGCCACCTCCAAGGCAGGCAGGCAGGCATGGAGGTAAGTGGCATACGCACATGGGAGAGGCCGTGGTGGCGAAGGCAAGTGTTGGGGGAGACAGCACTGGGTGCAGGCAAGAGGGGTCCTGGGGCTGAGGGTTGGGGCCAAAGGGCTGCCGTCCCCACCCCACACCATGAGCATCCCGTCGTGTTTATTTCTGAAATAAAAGAGATCCTGACTTCTTGCCTGTCACCATGGCTTCTCTATGAAGGGGTCATGAGTGATGCCTAGGGTCCCTGCCGGTGGGGTCCCAAGTCAGGACGCTGCACGGGCCCCTCCTGGTCCTCGCCCCTTTGTGTCTGGGGCACACACCTGGTTCTCATTAGCAGTGCCCGGGCTGCCTCCAGCACTGCTTCTCCCTGTCTGGGGCCCTCTGCAGGGTGTGTGGCTCACAGCGGCAAACAAGAGCCGACTTGCGATGCTGCCCCGCCACGATGCTAGGCCCAGAGGCTGGTCCTTAGCACCCCATGAGATGCTTGGCGTGCTGGGGTGCAGGACCCAGATCCACCCGTCCCCCAGCTATGGGGACACAGGAGACCACCCTCAGCTCTTCCCCACAGAACCCAGTACCTGCCCATCTTGGGTGCCTCTGCCCACCCTGGCCCTGGACGAGACATTCAGGGTAGCTCTGGTCAGACTGTGGGTTGGGAAGAGGGGGCAAGAGGCTACAGGGCCAGCCCAAGCCCTCACCCCAGCAACCTGCAGCTGTGACTTCATCCCTGTGCGAAGAGGCCAGGCCATACCCTTGCTGGCCTCCTCTAGCGCTCCTCTCACTGGCTGCTGGGGGCACCCAGAAAGGCTGTGGCAGCCCTGCTCCCCACCTGAAAGGGCCCTTGAAGCCTGTATGGCTCTGTGGCCCCAGGGTAGGGCCAGGCCGGAGCAGCAAATGGTTGTATTTCACCCTGCCCCCACCCTTGGTGTGACCACATCGCACGGGGGTGGTGGGGGAAGGAGACAGAGACCGGGTCACTGACCAGGGCCTCGGTGCCCCCGCCTGGAACAGCAGTGCCAACTAAAGGGGGCCTGAGGGCTTGCTGAGGAGGGCCAATAGTGGCTTCTCCCGTCACAACTGGCTTGGGCCTTTGTACACAGGCCCCCACTCACTGCAGCCACTGGGGACGGAGTGCTGGCGCACTCTCCTGCTGGGAGAACCCGGGCTCTGAAGACCCTGAGGAAGCCTGGCGTCTCCATGCACCCACAGCTCCTGGGCAGCTCAAGGCTGTGGTGCCCCAGAGACCAAGGGCTGCTTACCCCAGCCTGGCATGGCCTCAGGCAGCGAAGTCCACTCTGCAGGGCCACAGCCTCCGAGCCCCCACCAGGCAGGCTACTGAGCAGGTGCTGAGCCTCAGGACTCTACTCCCGCAGCCCCAGAGAAGGGTGACACCCTGGTGTGTACTGGGCCCGGCTCCTGCCCAGGATGGTGCGACCCTAGTCCCCAGCCCCAGTTCTCACACCCTTGCTTTCTGCTCTCTGCAGTACTGATATTTGCTCTGAACTACAACTCAGCCCTTTCTTCCTCTTTTTTAAAAATCTGAGACAGGGCCTTGCTAAGTCCAGGCAGGGCTAGAGCTTTGACTTCCTGCCTCAGTGCCCACTCTCCATGGCTCTGTCCAGGGGCCACCAATGGGGCCAGTGTTCTGCTGGTCTGGTCCTTTCCTTTCCTGGGGATACCCCTTAGGCTGTGAAAGGGCACCGTGGTGAACACCTGAAATCCCAGCACATAGGGAGGCTGAGGCAGGACAATCACCGCAAGTTTCACACCTGCTAGGATCACATTGTGAAACTCTGTCTCAAAAATAAACAAACCAAAACCAAAGGGGTCTGGGAGACAGCTCAACAGCACGGTGTCTCCCTGGTATGCACAAGGTCAAGTTTGATTCCTGGTATTTAAAAAAAAAAAAATCACAGTTTTATTCCCCTTCACACAGAAGTACACTGAGCTAGAAAGCCTAAGGGCCTGGCCAGGCCAAGCGTGGCTGTCAGGTGCAAGTCCCGGCCCCCCTCCTCCTCGGTCCCCATCTGGTCGGTTCCCTGCCCTCCCGTCTTCTTTCTCCGGTGCTCCCATCAGGGCTGCCACAGGCCACCTCGAAGACCCAGCCCTCCAGCTCTCACTATAGGGATCCTCAAGCCAAGACTGGGGCAGCACTGCGGGGCCCACATGATCCCGCTGCGTTACTCACCTCTTCGTCCTTGTACCAGGACAGTGACTCGGCAGTGAGCACGAACCAGTACTCCTTGGAGCCGCCCTTCATGAGGCTGATGTTGTTTATGGTCAGCCAGCCCCTGCGGATCACCTGGGGAGGAAGGCATGGCTCAGCAGGGACGACGCCCGGCCCAGGCCACCTCCCAAGCACAGTGGCCAGCGCCCTCGCCCCACAGCATGGCAGACACCTCCAGCCCCAAGCATGCCCAGCTGGAGATCGCGTGGTATGCCCAGCAGGCGGCAGACAGAAAAGCATCTCCCTGGCCAGGGAAGAGTGCAGGCCTGGGGTTCGGGAAGGGCCTGGGCAGGACACTTCCAGAACTGCCTAGATATGCCCTTATCCCACACCTCAAGCCACGGTCCCGCAGGGAGGAGTCTTCCACACCATGGGACGGGGCTAGCTGACTTTCCTTCTGGGGCTGGGCCAGCAGAGGCTCCACACACAGCTCTTGCCACCCCCTGGACTGTGAGCCTATCTGTCTAGGTCACCAAGTCAAGAGACATTTCTATCCTGAGAGCTGGAGAAGAATTACTCCCCTAAGGGCCCCTGGGAGGCCATCAAGGACGAGGACCATGCCCCATGCTGGCGGCTTGGCCACTGCGCTTTTCTCTAAATGACAAGCAGGGTCACTTCTGAAGACCCTGGGGTGCAGCTCGTTTATCTGTGGTTGTCACATGCATGGGGCAGAAGCTAGGCATGCTCCGGGGAGCTCACCTGACAGCTACGGGCAGGGGGCCCAGGGGACCATGTTTTCAGAGCCCTGTGACATGAAGCCATGAATGGATAACCTGGGGGTGCCCAGGCAAGGGGCAGTACATGGGGACACCAGCAGGCCATGGGACAAGGGTGGCTGGGGTGGGCTGGCCCTCCTGGGGTCAGTGGGTGACTTGCTAGTGGGAGCTCTCACAAGGGACCTCCTGACCTGCTCCAGGGCTGTCAAATCTTAAGGCCACCAGCCTATGGGCCTTGAAGACAGAGACCACCAAAGGCCAGGGACTATGCTAAAGTCCCTGCCAAGAACAGGGACAGCATAAGATGCCACCCAGAATCCCTCACTAGGGCCAAGTCCTGGAATGACGTGATGTCAGGAATCCTGCAGCTGCTTCGAGCTGTGACGGCTGGCTTCCGATGACTGACGAAAGCCCAGCAAGATCATAGTGTGCTCCAGAGGACAGAGTGATCCACTCAGCCTGGCTGCTCCAGGACGTGCTGGGCTTGGCAGCAGTGCCCAGCATTCTGGGCATGGCCCTAACCCCAGGAAAACTGGGATGGTTGGTGACACTGCTGGCACCCTCGGTTACCAGTCTGAGGTGAGAGTGACCCGCGAAGGACCCAGGAGGGAACCCTGGAAACCCCAATCCTCGTGGGTCTCAGCGGCTATATTCTGCTCCTCTGTCCACTATGGGTCTTAGTCCCAGTGGGCAGAGTAAGAGCTCATGGACCAGGATATAATCACCAACACTCAGGGGAGGACAAGCAAGGGCCAGAGAGTCGCCGCTCCCCCGCAATGGAGTCTGCACTCCCTGATGTGGGTGACCTTGACCATGCTCCACTGGCCTCGAGCCACCCTGGAATAGCACCCAGAGCCTCAGAGCACCGGTGCTCGCCAGCCGACAGCAACCTCGAAGCACCCTCCCTTCTAGTTACCTACTGAGCAGGAACAGTGGCTCCCTAAGGGCAGGCCTGTTAGTGCCAAGGGGCACATGCCCCTCGGGGGCCAGGGCTCAGGAGGAGGTGGGGCTGCCTGGGCACCGTGGGCAGCACATGAGGAACAGCTGGCTCCGTGGGGAAACGGCCAGCCTCCTTGCTGGGCAAGGGTCCAGGCCGGGAAGGCACTCAGGCCAAAACCAGGCCTCAGGGCTGGGGTGACAAAACCTCCAGGGCTAGGGGAGAAGAAAGGTGCCTGGCCTGGCCTGCATGGGAGAGGAGACTGTTCAAGGTCATGGGTACTTGGTGTGGAGGGGAGCGGGGAGGGGAACCACAGGCCACAGCCGCGCATCTGCTCCGCCTGCCTCCCCCGCCACCAGTCCAGGCCTTACACGTAGGCTCCACCTGCACCAGCCAGGACCCAGTGGCATCCAAGCTGGCACAAAACTGCCTCAGCAGAAGGAAGAACTCTGCAGAGGCAGCAGGGGGCCGGCCCAGGCCTCAGCGGCAGGCAGTGAGAGACCATCCAGTGGCCTGCAGGCCCAACATGGGCTCAGCTTGCCGCTGGAGCGGCCTCTCTTCCCTCCTGGACGGGGCTGAGCCTTGCACCCTGCTGCCCCATTCCAGGGCCCTGCCGAGGGCTCCCGGCAAAGGAAGCAGGCAGCACCTACATCAGGGATGGCAAATACAATCCTCTGTGGGTTTAGCAGCCTGAGGCCACTGTGGTAAGAATTTTGGGAGTGGCAGGAAAGGCTGCTAGGATCAATTAGTGAATGTCTGTTCCAGGCAAAGGATAAGTGGACAGGAGAGCCTCATTCACTGTCACAGCAGTTGTGGAAACGGGAGGCTAGTGGCAGTAGCCAGGGGAAAGGGCCATGATGGATTGATTACTCATGCCTGGAATGGACACAGGGAGGGGCACCATGTGGAAAAATTAAAAAATACCTTAGTCACATCAGCCACACAAGAGGGAAGGGTGGCATGTGTATTAAGGAAGAATGCCAGGATTTGCTGAGCTATGCCTGCCACAGGCATGCAAAGGAGAGACAGCACAAGAAGAGTGGTGGGCTCGATTAGTCATGTCTGCTGCGGGCACAGGAGAATGTTTCTGCAGGTGGACACCCCTGCCCTGGTCAGTGAGTGACTTCTGCCCTGGGGAAGCAGCAGCAGCAAAAATGAATTCCTATGGAGCTTGAATCAAATCGTCCACACCCACAGTCAGGGAAGAAGGGGAGGAGGCAGGCATGGTATTTGCCATCCCTGACCTATGGAATACCAGGTAATCTGCTGGGAATTAGCTGGTGGAGTTGAGCTTCGAACAAAGGCAGCAGTCAGGTTAGTGTTCATGTGAGGACAGCAGACATGCAGGCCAGCACCAAGTCTAGTGACAGCCACCATGTGGGGTGCTCGCGGTTAGCTCAGGTTTTAGTTGTTTGTTGTTATTTGGGGGTGGAAGGTGTTAGGATGTTAGGAGCCAGGCGGGGTCTCCACTACTGCGAGAGTCGCTAGTGTCCACTACTGCACGAGGCAGGTACTTACCAAGATCTCCCCCTTTGAGAACGCAAAGTTAGGATGGTGGGCAGACCAAGGAAGAGTGAGCAGAGGAGAGACGGAGGGACATGAGGGGACGGAGGAAACAGCCGGAGAAAGCACAGTAATGGGAGAAGAAATGAGCAGGGGGAAAACAGCAAAAGAAAAAAAAAATTACATGCTATTAATTATATTCATGGTGTTAATTATTTAATTCATTATCATTTCCCAAAATGGAAAAGCAGTAATATATACATCACCTATGCAAGCACAGGACAAAACAACAAATCATGCAGCGGTTACTTTCTTTTCTCGATCAGGCTCTATAATCGTGCAAGATACATGGCAGAGTCCCCACCCCTGCCCACTGCAGCCCGCTGTGGAGAACGGGGAGAAGGCACAGAAACTTCTTACAAAGCTGACCTTATTTCACAGGGCCTCCAACTGAGGCATGATATCAAGTTTCAGGGTGTGGGGAATCAAACCAGCCCAGACTTTCCTGAGCTGCTGGTGGCAATGCACCCTCTAAGGCCTCCCACCTACAGGCCCCCTACCCTTGGGGCATCTGCTTGTAGACCCCTGAGGTGACTGCCTTAGGGTTAGAACCTGACCTTGACCTTCCACATCAACAGGGCTTTCTGGGATGTGAGTTACCTCCAGGCCCCCCAGAGCTGCAGCACTCAGACCCAGAGGCTGACGGAGCAGGTGGCATCAGCCCGAGTGCCCTCCCGCCCAGGGTGGGGTGGTGGCCACAGCCAGGGAGCTACCTGATTGGGGATGGTTCTCTTCTTATTCAGCTGTGTACTCCTCTGCTGGGCACTGCAACCAAAGCACAGAGAGGGCACATGCGGGCGCGAGGCAGGAGGGACAGGCGGCAGGAGGCCCTGGCGGCCCCAGTGGGGATGTGTTCCCCAGGGGCCCACTGAGCAGCTGGGGGCACAGAGATGTTCTTGTGCACAGAGAGTTGCTGAGAACCAGAAAAGGCATTAGGCCTCTAGGCCATGCACTCCGCCCCCTGGAAGTGCTTGCTCCTTCCACAGTGCAGTGTAACTGTCCAAGAGGGCCTGCAAGGGCCAGGAGGTGGCTAAAGGGGACCTGGGTCAGGCTGGTGGGGGGATCAGACACTTGAAACCCCTTCTGGCTCTCCCAACCCTGACCCCAGCACCAGGTTGCAAGGAGTTCTATCCACAAGGCCCTCCAGCCCTGGGGACCAGATACTGCAACAGCCACTGGCTACAAAAATGTCAACTCATCTTCGGCTCCTGACCTAAGGTAGAGGACATCCAAGGCCAACAGGGTGTATTTCAACAAGGTTCCTTGGGGCTGGGGAGATGGCTCAGTGGAATAAGCGCTTCCCTGGCAAGCACAAGGACCTGCGTTCAATCCCTGGTTCCGTAAATAAATAAACAAATAAAATAATAATAACAACAAAAAAAACAAGGTTCCTTGCTTACAGTCCGGGGTCTCTGGTCTCATTTACCCACCTGTTTCCTGTCAAGTTCATTCAAGTGCAGACCATGGCCACTGCGTCCTACAGGGCTTCCCCCTCCCTCCCTCACTGATTCTAGTATTTTTTCTGACCCAACAATCACATCAAGGCCTGTAAACAGTTTCCATCTCCTGTCATTTATATATCTTTTTTTTTAAATTGAGTTAGCTAGAAATTTCAGGACAACGTCAAACAGCAAACCAGTTGGCTGCTGCTGGGGGCTTTGTATTAAAGTTCAAGTCGGCTGTTGGACAGGGAAAGGTATGTGTATGTGTATGTGTGTAAAATAAGCTTCTGTCTAGATGGGTAAAGGTTGGAAAATTAAGATTGAAGGTGGCACACACAAGTGTAGTAGCATACGCCTGTACTCACAACACTGGTGGGAGGCTGAGGCAGGAGGAGTACCAGTTTGAGTCTAGCTGGGGCAAATTAGAGACATTGTCCCAAAATAATTTTTTTTCCCCCCTCAAAGGGTTAGGGATATAACTCAGTGCAAAGTTTCTAGCTTCAATCTCCATTACTGGAGAAAAAAAAAAGAAAGAAAACGGGGCTGAATTTTTATGCACTATTTTCTCTAATATTTCAAGAGATCGTGTCAGGGCTTTGGCTCTGGCTCCTGTGTGCAGTGTGTACAGGGAACAGTGAAGCCCAAGCCCTAAACACACGTGGAAGCTGGATCAAGAGCTGCAGAGCCACACTCCCGAGTGACAGCAAGTCCCAAGTGCCACTCCCGCAGGGTCCTGGCTCCCCGCCTGTGTGGCGGCCACCCTTACGTGCACCCTCTACACAGCCTGCGGACCCTCTACATAGCTGGGCGGGGCGGTCTCTCTACCTGCCCTCTAGGCCTTCCTTCCCGCCTCCCTGGCCCTGCGCAATAGCGGTGTTGCACTGCCCTGTCCAAAGGCTCAGCTCGGCCTGGCTCCGACTATTCAGTGGGTCTCTGGGACACCCCCCAGGCCTGGGGCCACCCTGCCAAAGTGTCCCCATTCACACAGCAGGGCAAAGGCACACAGCAGGCAATACCCACCCGGTGAGCAGCTGCTCAGTATAGTAACAGCTGGGGTGAGTGGGAAGGCCCCGGAATCCAGAGGAAAGAGTAGAGTGGTCAAAGGAAAAACAGGAGAGATTGTGAGAAGGAACTGTGGATGAAGTATGAGAAGCAGAGACATCACAGTGAGGAAAACAGCAGCGAAACACAGAGGGCGCCAGCACTGTCTGCCCACGCACGACAGATGCCTGGGGGGCCCAGCGAAGGGCAGCCTCCTGGCCGGGGCCCTGGAAGGAGCCTGGAGCTCGTGTCCATTCATTCACTTTCTTTCTTTTCTTTTCTCTTTTCTTTTCTTTCCTTCCTTCCTTCCTTCCTTCCTTCCTTCCTTCCTTCCCCTTCCTTCCTTCCTTCCTTCCTTCCTTCCTTCCTTCCTTCCTTCCTTCCATGTGACATGTGCCCAGCACAGAACGGATGCTGCAACCACCTTGGTCAGTGTCTAGATAATGTCCAACCTAGAGTACTACCCAGCTCGGGCCACAGGGCCTGGATATGAAGATCACCCCTCCATTCTAAGGGACCTCGCACAGCTCCACATGGCCCTGAGCTCCCTGCGCCCTGACTGCTAGCTACAGGCCTGCTCTTCCTCTGGGCCTGGACTGGCAGGCTGCTCCTCCACTGCGCATGCGCAGAAGCCAGCCACTCCACCACTGCACATGCCCAGGAGGAGGTCTGCAGCTTCCACTAAGTGAGTATGAAGGAGCCGGCTGTGCTGCGCAGGGGTTCTAGGAGCAGTATGCAGGAAGACCTGCCAAGGCCACCAGCATGGTCTCAGTGATACTCAGCCTTGCTGAGGGCCCCAGCAACAATGGAATCTGGGGTGACACCCAAAACCATTACCACCTTTATCTACATTCTTCCTAAACCATAGCCCAACCCCAGCTGGGTGCCTTGCAACCAGATGGACGTGAATACACATTACTAAGAGCACCCTGTTGCAACCACAGAGCGGCCCCTTCATCCTTCTGCTCAACCTGTGCTGGGTGGGGATGCGGAGGGGGGCTCCATCGGCCTAGGAAGGCTTTTGGTATTCTCATATGGCTTTGTTCTTCACCCAGGGATCCGAGTGAGAGACTCTGGCTCCATCCCTCTGAGGGATCTTGAACTCCATCTCCTCGGGGCCTAATGCTGAGGGTGGGAACTGCTGCCCCTCCCCGCACAGTGCCACAAGGTACATACTTGGCAAATCCAATGAAGTCCTCGTGGTTTGTGTTGATGTAGGACTGCTCAATGTCGATCAGAAGAAGAATCTGGGGAAAGAAGGGATTGCTGTGAGGACAGCGCGGGCGCAGGGAAGGTCGCACGCAGACCGGACATTCTTGCAGTCGCCAGCAGGGGGCGCAGAGCCACCAGGCCTACCAGGCCGGAGGTGGGGGGGGGGGTGTTTGTGACACAAGGTTCTCACAGGCGTGACTGGAGTCTAGGGTTGGCCTGTGGGGTGCTTTGGCACCTTGGGCCTCCTGTTCCCAAGCTATGGAATGAGATTCGTGGGTGACTCCACAGCACAGAATAATAGTCTTGTCTCAAGATCCTCAATTTAATCCCATTTCAAAGCCCCTTTTCTGCCATGTAAACTGCCATATTCCCAAGTTCTGCAAATCGCTATATGCACGCCTTTCTTCAGGGGCACATGATTTGGCCCGCCACAGCTTTTTATTGTTTTTCCCCTCCTTTTCCTTTTTCACAGGGCTGAGACAGAACCCAGCAGCTTGTACATGCGAGGCACGTGCTCTGTGCTGAACAGCACCCAGCCAGGTCATGCCAGTTAGTGCAAAGCCCAGACCAGGGCCTGGCACCTTCCTAGTGCTGCTGGGAAGCTGAAGAGTGCAGGCAGGAGCGCTCTCACTCTCTCACTCACACACTCCCAAGCTACCTACGTACACCTGCATGTATACGTTACACTAAAATGTGCATACACACATAAAACAGACAAAGGGCAAAAAGAGTAACAATAGTTGGTCAGGGCATAGTGGTACACGCCTGTAATCCCAGCACTCGGAAGGCTGAAGCAGGAGGACTGATGTGAGTTCAAGGCTATCCTGAATCCACAGGTTTGTTTTTTGTTTT
>PVKA01023617.1:12297-35488 GCA_004027165.1 Ctenomys sociabilis | reverse complement strand
TTGTTTGCTTTGCTGTCTTAAAAGATGTGTGTGTGTGTGTGTGTGTGTGTGTGTGTGTGTGTGTGTGTGTGTGTGTGTGTGTGTAAGCTCTATTCCAGCCACCACGGTAAATTGGAGTGGGAGGAAACAGCAGACAGACAGATGTGAGGCTGTGGAACCCTCGGAATTGGGAGGAGCAACCGCAACTTCAGCTAACTGCGTTTCTATCTTGTAGCACAGGGGCTCCCCTGCCATCTGTGTCCAGGTTGCATGGGCATCCTGACACCCCAAGGCACACTCCCTGTCGACCCACAGTTCCCATTCTGCCTGGAGAGTCTTAGGTGACTGGGACTACATCTGTGTACTTTTCTTAGCACACAGCTTTTTTCCTTAGCTCTTGCTCCGGCCAGACTCTAGCCTCTTCCTTCCCCATTTATGGTGCTCACTTGTCAATCTTGGCTACCGTTTAAGTTGAAATGCCCCCATCAGCTTTCAACCAAGGCTTTCTCCAGTCTGTACTCCCCTGCCCTCCCAAGTGTGCGCCTCTCTACCGCTCTCCAAAGCCCTATGGTAGCAGTCAGGCTTCCTCGTACAGACTGTAGGAACCTCGTCACTTACATTCTCTTATGCGCATCTCCTCTTGTCCAAAGGGCCCTCTTCTTGTCCCTGTCTTATCTGAGGCCTTTTCACCACTGAAGGCCCAGACTGTGCCCCCGCCCCGTGTCATCTCACTCTAGCCACTCGATACCATAGGTATTTAACAAACTCTGACTATTTGAAAAGAACCAGAATAAATCCTGAAGGCCTTGGTAAAAATTCTCTTGGTCCTCATCCTGCAGCTCCATCTACCTCACTACACAGCCCTTGCCAGCTTCCAGACAAGCCGTGCTCCTGCTGCCCAATGTGAAGCATGGAACAGATACTGTCTGGGCAGAGCCTCCCACCTGCAGCCTCCCAGATTCCGAGTAGCTATTGCATCACTGGACGATGTTGATTTCTATCTTTAGAATCCACTGCCACACCCTCCTGGCCTTGCCAGCTTACTTGTGCTTTATTTCCTTTACTGAAATGCTTTTGTTAGGGCAGGGACTCACTTTCATGCCACATTATATTAATGACACCCTGAGAGGCTGTTTTAAAAAGTGAGAAGAGGAAGAATCAGGATACTGGATGCACAGAAGGAGTAAGGACCCAACACAAAAGGAGAAAGGGGTACTTTTTGTTTATGAAACTAGCTGAGCACCCAAGAACTAGCCAGCCCTGCCCCTTTGTTAGCAGTGCCTTCCTTGGTGTACTCTGGAGCAGATGCATGGCAAAGAGGATGGGTATTTCATGTATTCCCTTTACCGTGCCCACATCATTGGAGAGAAAAACTTCCACAAGCGAGTCACACGCAGTGTGAGCGGTACAAGAAGGCAGGTACCCTGTTCTGTGGAAATGGACAAAACAGTGCATTACATTTCCCCCAATGCTGCTGCATTGACGCTGTGGCTCAGTGTAGGGCAAGCTTGTGTCACAGGCCTGGTCACCCTGTGAGGCAGAGTCCCCTGGCCTGGGAAGCTGACCTCTCTGCAGTGTCCCCTACCATCCCTGGAAGTGCCAAACCATAAAATCCAGAAGGCACAACCTGGATCCCCGTGGACCTCAAGGACATTCCCTACCCACCCTAGGGCCATAGGGCCATGTGGTCCATTAAAGATCTACACCAACAACCAGTTTCTTCACCAAAAAGTTTCACAACTCTGAACCACTCAGTTCCCCTCTCTAGGCCTCAGTTTGCCCATTCAAAGGTTAAGTTTCCCAATCAGTTGGTTGGTGAACTTTCTGCTTGGATAGAATCTTACCTAGAAACTAAGTGGACAAGACAAGCTGCCCAGAAAGATGGCAGTATGGTTGGCCTAGACCTGCAGCTCAAGTCTCTGTCCACAAAAGACAACTGAAAACCAGTAAACTAGATCATCTAAGCCCCAAGCCATCCATGAAATTCTGCGATTCTCCTAAAGTAGGCTTGAGATTTGCTGTTTGTGCATGTGTGCTTGCACGTGTGCAGTGGGGAGAGGACCAAAGAGCAAACAGTCCTGGTCTTTAAGGGTTTGCAAAGTGGAATGCATGAGGTACACATTGTAATCGGAGACTCAAGCCCACAAGCACATGACCCATGTGGGTGGGGGCAAAACTCTCAGTCAGGGCCAAGTGAGACCTCAGGGTAGAGATGGAGCATTTTAAGCTCATGGCTTCATCAGATACAAAGATCTTCCCAACATTCCTTCTCCCATGATGGTTAATGAAAAAACCATGACCTTAGATACAATGACATGGAACTAAGTATAAAACTGGACGTAGACACAGGTTTCCTGGTCCTGCTTATTTTCCCACACTGAGGGACAGCTAATATGAATTACTGGAAGATCTAAATTTGACATTACTCTTCACAAAATAAGAGAGAGGCTAAGGAAAGTTGACAGGCAATTTGTCAGGAAATCCCTGGTTGACACATGATCTGTTGTCAGGGGCCCATTACCACGTAAGATACTCAGAGTCAGATGTGCCTTCTCCCGAGAGCAGTAGACCACGCCAGGGTCCAGAATTTAATCAACCAGACTAACACTCCAGGGACCCAGCAAGGCCAGGGTGATACTCACTTGCTGGTGAGGTGGAGCTTGGGAGACAGCCCATTCTCTCCAAAAATTGTGATGAAGACATTGGCGTCTGTTCCTGCACCACGAACATCCCCTGTGGCCGTGACCACCTCATACACTGAAGGAAGAAAGGAGAAAATATTGCAGGCTCTGAAGAGAACCAAGAATCTTACATGGGCCTGAAGAAATCAGAGCTCCTGCCAGCCCCACGGGGGATTCCCTTGCATAAAGGACACTGGAAATTCTACTACCTCTTCCAAGCCAGCATCAAGCCCACCACAGCCCTTGCTGTAAGTCTAAAGTGCTACCTACAGCACCAGACATTCTTTTTGCAGATAAGGCATCGATGTGTGTCAGGGGGACAAACCCCTGTGTTATGCAGCAGCCAGTGCAGGGAGCCTGTCACACATATGTGCAGCAAAGGAGGCTGAGCAAAAGAAAATGACTCCATGGCAAGGGGGCATCCACAGGTGCACAGCAAAACATGGGGAAAGTGTCTAGACAGTGAAGGTGTTTGAAAGCTGTCCACCTCATCGCTTAGTAACTATGATTATACACAATATTCACTGATGGCTTACTTTGTGTCTAGCCCTGAGCTAGGGGCTTTGCACACATTGTTCAGGGATGGAGGCAAACTGTTGATTATTGAGGGGAAACTATTACTCTCACTTTCAATCTTGTCAGAACAGGTCCCCAAATTTGTAGGCTATATCAGAGCTCCCTGACAAGGATCTGTGGACTGGAAGCATACCTTAGAGATTTATTATTCAAGTCCATCAATTCAGAGACTATTCCACAAAGGGGGTCTATCTCAGGTGCAAATGGCAAAACTGCAAGGTGGAGAATGGGAAATACAGACACCTAATTCCTATATGCTAAGCCTGTGGTGAGCGATCCCACAGCAGGCCCATGAGCCAGTGTGGGCTGGAGCAAAGTGCTGTACGTCTATGCTGCCATAATTGCAGGGCAGCCCCTGGCTGGCTCCTCCAATTAGGAACAAGGTGAATGGGCAAATAGCATCTTTCCTGTGACGCTTACAATAACCCTGGTCTGCAGAGCTGTTCTGAGGATTAAAGATGATGTATGTGAAGGCCCTGACACACAGAAGCTATGTAATGAACAACCTTTCTTGCCTTGAACTATTGCTGTTTATGTATTTCAGCTCCAGGAGCTAAGAGCTCATTCCTTTGGTAGCTCACAATGTACATGTGATTCACACATATTTCAGAATCACTTCAGGAGCCCTGTATGCTACCCTAGTCCTCCCCTGCCTATGATGACCAGTAGTGATAGTATTGGGGGTGAGTATACTTTCTGATGTCCCTTGTTCTAATGAACCCCGAGGAGCACTGAGAGTAGGAGTAAGGGGAAGGAGTTCTTGCGTGTGATTCCTATAACAACCAGAGTTTTGATCTTTTTGTTTTGTTTTGTTTTCCTACCAGGAAACTCAGGGGGCTGGGGAGATGGCTCAGTGGAATAAGTGCATCCCTAGCAAATGCAAGGGACTGAGTTCAATCCCTGGTTCTGCCAAAAAAAAAAAAAAAGAAGAAGAAGAAAAAGAAACTCAGGACCTTATGCTTGCTAGGTCAGTGCCATGCCACTGAGCCAAATCCCTGGCAGTCTTTCATGGTCTACTCCATAGTGAGCTTGGTTTGCAAACAACCTCTGCCTGCCTATCAGGTCCAGCTCTGGAGCCTGGGTGTTTCCCACATGACTTGTCCACACATAAGGACACTTCTAAACCCAATGTCCACAAAATAATGACCATCCTGGTGGGAAGTCTGGAACCATGTCATATACAAGAAGGTACAAATGCCCACAGATGGTTGATTTATAGAAAAGGGAGAGTCTGTGTATCAGGAGTGGGATCAGAAAACTCCCTTAGTAGGTGATTCAGAGGAACAAAGATGTGTAAGTAACACACCAGCTATAAATAAATGAACCCAGTGGATAAAATTGTAATCCAATTGTCCAAAGATTAAAAAAGTGAACCACAGACTATGATATTTGGAATGAATATTTGGCTTATAAAGGACAAATACCCAGAAGAAGTGAAGAATTCACACAAAAAAAGAGAGATCATGTAATTTTCAACCAAGCAAACATTTCTTCAAAAGATAAGAATATACTTACCATGGCATCCAACAATTCCTCTTTTAATTACTGACCCAAGGGAAATGAGACTGTATGCCCACACAAAGCCCTGTGAACACAATATTCATAACAGCTTGATTTCTAACAGATCCAAACTAGAAATAATCTAAATGTGCGTCAGCAGGTGAATGGATGAACAACCCGTGATGGGTCGTACAAGGGCCTACTACTCAGCACAAACGAGAATAAACTACTGATGCGTGCCAGCTGGATGGGTCTCAAGCACATGATGCTGAAAAGAATTCAAACAAAAAACACTACATTTTAATAATCTCATTTATAAGAAGCTTTATATAAACAAAAAGCAAAAATAGGGTTTTTAAGAGAAAGCAGAAGAATGGCTGCCTGGGTTAGGAGTAGGGGAATTTTCTGGAAAAGGACCCAAGAAGCTGTTAGATTCCCTAATGTGCATATTCTATATATATATTGATTTTCTAGTGGTCACATAGTATAACACTAATCGAGCAAGACATTTAAAATAGATGCACTTACTGTAAGTAAATTGTACTTCAATAAAGTTGGAAAGTGGACCAAAGATTTAAACAAATATGTCCCTCAGAGGGAAAAGTGCCTGGTGCTGTTATTCTCCAGGGAAGCACAAATTAAAATTATAATAAGATAGTACATACACCCACTGGAGTGGTTGAAATTAACAGGTATTGGCAGGAACGTGGAGCTACTGTCACTCTCACATGTGATGGTGGCACATAGGTGGACAAGCACTGTAGAGGGACATATGCTCACATTTTGGCCCAGCAGTCCTATTTCCAATTATATATATATAATTTTTTTTTTTTGTATTTCAGGAAAGAGTCTATAGGGTGTTCAGGGTCTCACTATGAGATCAGACTCATAGTGATCCACCTATTTACAGCTTCCCAAGAGCCGGGATTACGGGCGCTCACCATCATGCCAGTCTTAGTTGCTGGTTCAGCATGTCCTGGGGGCAGGGCCAGCACAGCAGGCCTAGGGATCGAACCTCTGGCCCCTGCACCTGCCTGCAGGCGTTTTAATCTGCTGAGCTATTTGGCCAGCTCCCTATTTCCAATTATAAATCTGAGAAAAATGAGTGCATGTGTCTACCCAAAGATGTGTAGTAGCTTTACTCATAATAGGAACAACAACAAAAAAGACAAAACTAAAAGTATTTCAAATGCCTATCGACGGAGCATTGGTTAAATAAATAATGATGTACTTATAAAGTGCAGTACAACGGTACAAAAGAACAAACTAACATGTCACAACATGGATAGGTCTTTTAGCTGTAACGCTGAGTGAAAGAGAAGATAGATGTGAAAACTATACACTAATTCTGAGACAGAGAAAATTCATCTATGGTAATAAATTAGGGAGAGAAAGAATAAAAAGGACCTTTAGGGGAGCTGGAAATATTTTGTATCCTGACCGGAATCATGGCTATTCAAAAATAGCCTACACTTAAAAATTCATCACTCTGTACCTTTATGAGTTTAGTTCTGTATGTACATTATTTCTCAATTTAAGAAAATAGGGGGCTTGGGAGATAGCTCAGTGACTGAAGTGCCTGCTTAGGCAAGTTTATGCAAGCAAAGGGACCAAGGTTTGATCCCCAGCACCACATGCTGTGCCAGTCCTGCCCCAAGGGCGGGCTGAGCTGGACACGGAGTCTGAGCATAGTGGCGCACACCTATAATCCCAGCCCAGGGGATGCTGAAAAAGAACGGGATCACTATGAGCCCAAGCTGTATAGTGAGAACTTGTAACAACCAAAACGCATTTAAAAAATTACCTGTGGGAGTCAGATATCTTGCGCAAAACACAAAATTCTACTTGACTCCAGAAAAGAGGACACTAGTGTTACTATTAGCATAGAGCCTTTGCTCAACCGATACCTGCCTGGATGGATGACTGTCTGCAGTGAATCAATGAAGGAATGAAATAATCAGTGAGATGAATAAGGAAAATGAAACTAGATGACGATGTGAACCCCAATCCTACCATTACTGGCTATGTGATTTCAGTTGACTCTTACTAAGCTTCAATCTCCTCATCTCAGAGGTGATAATAATTTCTACCTTGAAGGATTTTTGATAAAAGATTAAGTCAAATAAAACAAAGGTTTCAGTGCTTATACTCATCAACCTGGCATTTCTCTTTCTTTCTTTCTTCTTTCTTCTTTCTTTCTTTCTTTCTTGGAACCAAGGATTGAACTCAGGCCCTTGCGCTTGCCAGGGAAGTACTTACTCTACTGAGACATCTCCCCAGCCCTGGCATTTCCGTTTCTGGCACCTCTTTCTAACACTCTTCAACTGTTGAATGAAAAGTACACGATCCATAAGGGAGCATCATCACTATTACCATTGTAATCACCAGCAACACCACTTCCATCGCCGCCACCACCACCACCTCCGTATCCTTGTTATCATTGTCATTAACAGCATTCCCTGGAGGCTGGTTTCCCTGGGAATTGTATCCCTGGCTGGAATGCTGGCAGCTTGTGCAGATGGCCTCTGGTGTCCTTCAGCAGCCAGGCTCTAGTCTAAGTCAGCATCTTCCTGTCATAGTCCTGCCTCAGCCAGAAGAGTCACACATTGGGCTCAGCTGCCCTCCCTCTGGCTGACAGTGAACTTGAGTATTGAGAACGTGGCCCAAGGAATAGAGAAGGGACACTTCAGTTGATCTTCATGCCTTCCTTCTTCCTCACTGTTCTATAAGGCTCTCCACAAAATCCTACAGGAGACCCCAAAGTTCAAAGGGAGTAGAGATGATTCTTCTAGAATTAAGAGGGCAACCATTACAGTGCCACTGAAGCTCAGCATGTAGTTACCATTAGGGTCAAATATGTTCTTCCCCAGGGCATTGAATGGGGCTGGAAAGTCCCTTGGAAGTGGTAATGTGGCACCATCCCAGCTTGATGTAGACTGGGTGGTACAAGAGCAAGGACCAGCCAAACTGTCTAGCTGTAAATCCTAATTCTGACACTGAGTGGCTGTTTTATTCTATTTTTTTTTAAATGTATTTGGTACAGAATTCTCACCATGCAGCTCAGACTCATAGAGATCCTCTGTTTTCAGCCTCCCATTGCTGGGGTTACAGGTGTGTGCCATCACACGGGGACTCAGTCTGCAGCTCCAAATGCCCAGGGGCAGGGCCCGCACAGCATGTGGTGCTGCGGATCGAACTCCCATCCCTGCACTTACCTAAGCAGGCTCTTAGTCCCCTGAGCTATCTCAAGGCCCAGCTGTTTGATCTTAAGCAAGTTGCTTAGCCCTTTGATGTCTATGGATCCTAACTTTGATAACCCAACCTGTCTTGCTGCATTATTGGGAAGATGAAATTGGTTAGTGAGAGTAAAACTCTTGGCTACATGCCTGGTACACAGTACACAGCTCTATTTAGGACCAGCATGAGATGAAATAAAGAGCCCGCCTTCGGGAAGAATATTTGAAGTTCTTGTCCTCTATCCCACTTGTGGCCTTGCTCAAGCTCTTAATCTCTGAGCCTTGGGCCTTAACCTGAGAAGTGGGATTAATCACTCTGCCTTGACTCTTCTGAGAGAAGCTGAGGATCAGCTATGGGGATGGCTGTGAAAGGGCTTCAAAGAGGACAAAAAGGAAAGGACCATATCATCTCACTAAAATATGCAAAACCTTAGGCAGAAGTAGAAAGAAAGCCTCACTGAGAGAGTCTGGAAGGTGCTCACCAGCAGCCATATGAGCTGATGAACCTCATTCTGGGAGCTGGGGATGCCCTCCCAGGATGCCAATGCCCAGCCAATCAGAGCCTGGAGAGTGAGTGCCAGGGCAATGCAGCCAGGTTCAGTGGCCCTAAACCTTTCCTCCACAACCCAGAGATGCCCAGTGCATCACACCTAGGAAGGGGTTCTGCCTATGCCACAGCCTACATAGTACCACACCTGAGCCCATCTCTTCTGAGTCTAAGCCTGGACCAAGGACTGGATGATGAGAACTACAGACAAATAAAGCAGACCCTCACCATCGTTGTCACTGCAGAGTGGTGGAGGTGACAAGCTTGGCATTCAGATTTGCATACAACTGTAGGACCATTAAGAATCAAATCATCAAAGAACTCCCTCTTTCCCTCAGCCATGTGGGCAGCAGCCTCTGCCTCACACAAAGCGTGGGATGAAGGGTTGGGTTTGCTTCCCATGACATCCCTGCAGGGACCAAGCAATTCAAGTGCTCTGACAGAGACCACATCTGCAGGGGCCATGCTGGAGCTCCTCAGATGCTCAGGAGCTGGGGACTGGATCATTGTGGGTCTTCTGCTTTATTTAGTCCTCCAGAACTTTAAAAGCAAACTGCCTCATGCCCCACCCCAAGGGGCTCGGGCATGCTGCCCACCTTGCTTCTTGGCATGTGGGATAACCAGTGGGCTGAGCTCCTGGAGTCACTTCCCAGAGAGGTGTGTGCTGCCACATGCCCTCCATCCCCACCACACCAGCAGGACCACGTACCCTTAGCCTTATAGTACTCGTGCTGCAGTTCATCCTCGTCATCCTCTGAAGCATAGTTCAGTAGCTCCTCCTCGTATAGGCCAAGGAAGTCGATGTCTTTCTTCCTCTTCTTCTTCTTCTTCTGGGGCATCATTTTGCCAGATGCCCCTTCCCTGCACTCGTGGGTTTATGTGCCTTCCTCCTCAGGCCTCCTTGCTCCTGTGGCTTTCACTTTCTGAGCTGCAAAGCCCAAGGTGAGAGTGACTCATCTTGTCTGTGACCCTGTCCCAAAGCCCTGTTCTTTCTGCTCTCTGGCCTCTGAGCTGACCTCAGTGCTATTGCTTTGCCCCCCCATCCCTGTGCCCTCCTCCTGCCACCTTCTCCTATTCTGCACTGCCCTGGGGTTTTCCTTGGGCCTCGTGGCTTATTTATGAGGACAAGACACCATCCTCCTCCTTCTCCACATCTCCCCTTCCTTTTCTAAGACTCCCTCAGTTGGCCCTGGGACCTCAGCCTCTATTTTCCACCTGGCCCCACAGCAAGGGAGCCACCAGGGCCACTCCAGGGGATGAGGTGGACCCCTCTTCCAGAAGATCCCCTTAGCCACCCCCTCACAAGGACCTGAACATCACTCAGGCCCCGGGTTCTCCCAAGAACCCCAGAGCCCCAGAGCGGGTCGAGCTCCCCAGGCTCAGAGGGTTTCATTTCTCTCCATTATTCATGACTGCTGATCGCCTTACAGAGCAGGCAGGTTCTTACTGGAGGCTTCTTTTACTGTCTGCTTCTATCTCCCTGAGACTGTGGGCTTCTGGAAGCGGCCAGGGAGATCTGCTTTACTTCGCAGCCACTCAGGTGGCCAGCAAAGCAGTTACATTACTGAATCATAGATTAGTGGCACTGTGAGCACAGAGCCCAGGACCCTGGGGAGGCCCATCACCATTAGGGGAGCACCCAGCCACACCACCAGGGCAGACGAGCATCTGCCTTACCCACGATTCCCCCTTTGTCCATATTGTTGTCTGTACTTTCAGATGAAATAATAAACCTCACAGCCCCACCTCAGCACCCAGCCCCAGTCAGCCCCTCATGGGAAGCCCTGAGTCTGAACAAGAGAACAAGGGCCACAGGGTCCTCCTGCCCCCAGTCAGGTGGGAAAGTTCTGCTCCTGATTTGGAGTACTCCCTTCTTACTGTGCTTGGGAGAGTTGAATGGTTTGTCCTCTCAGATTGGCCAAAAGTCCTCTTACAGGTAACACATGCAGTCTCCTTCCTTCCATGGGACCCAATGCAGCCCATGAGAGGCCTCAAATTAACAGGCTGAGCACTGCCTTGTAAGTGTCGACCTACTAGTCATCCCCATCCCAAGCTGTAAGCTCTGAGAAGGCCGGGGCCTAGTCCCCTGCTCACTGTGGCTTCCCAGCATTTGCACTGTGCCTGCACACAGTGGCTTCTGCAAGCATTTAGTCAGAGGATGAATGTGTGCATGCAAAGATTGCAGGCGGGTCCACAAGGCCCAGGCCCTGGAAGAAAGCAGCATGGGCTGAACAGAGCCACACTCGAGGGTAAAGCCAATTTTAGTAAATTGAATGTTCGGAAGGGTGCTGTTCTGAGCACACTGGGCCTGCAGAAGTGAATGCTTTGAGGGTCTATGAGAGCTGTCCTCACAGATGTGAACCCTCGTCCTGAAGAGCAAGCACTTGACCAGCTTGTACCAGCTTGAAAAGGACACTTTATGCCTGTGAATAGTAACAATAGACAGACAGATTTCACCCCAATCCATGGTGACTGTCACAGACATATCCAGATCTGGTCTGCATAACCCTGCTCATCGGTCTGTGGAAGTGGACACTGCCCCAGCTCTTGGGGGTTTGGACTTGCCCAGACACCTCATGACTCTGTGTGGCAGAGGCAGACAGCAGAGGGGCCGTGCCATGGCAGTTTGTGCATGGCCATGCTCCTGCCAGCAGCCACGCAGTAGGCCAAGGCCAGGGAAGAGAGCGAGCCAGCTCCAGTTCTATAAAACCCAAACCAGAAGGCCCCAGGTCTCTGGTGGCCTCTCTAAAGTCCAGGCTGGGGACTGAGAGGAGGACAAGAGAGCCCCTGCCAACCATACTGGGGTTCAGTCCGAGGTGGCATTCATGGAGGAGGGGAAAGCGGGTCTGCACAGCACAAGAAACTGGGTTCCTCATGTGTCACTTTCTGCCTGGAACTTGGTCACTGAACACAGCTCCACCCCTGAGCCCCAGAACCTGGCACCCCTGGCTGTACCTCCCTTCCCTATTCAGGGTCTCTTGGCACTGGGCTGCTCTCTGAGTCAATGATTCCTGAACTGTGATCTCTGGATCAGCTGGACTCAACTCTTCCCTGTAGCTCATTCAAATACAGAGTCCTGGGCCTCTCTCCAGGACTACTGGATCGAACTTCCTGAAGAGGAAAGGGAGAAACGAACATTTTCAACAACTCTTCCATGCTGCCTCCCCGCCCCATGACTTTTGTGTACTACAGGTGGAAAGCCTAAGCACCAGATCCCCAGCGGCCTGGAGCACACAGTCCCAGCTGCCCAGGGGAGTAGCCTGGGGTCCTCAAGCGCTGGTGCTTGGGTCCCAGCCCCGGGGGTCTGAGTCAATGAGCTTAGGGGGCAGCTCTCAAAGCCTGGGTAATTCAAACATGCAGCTCCGTTGGGTAACACTGCGTCCCTTCTGGGGCAACTCGGGCGCTAACAGCCACCTCCAAGCTGAACAAATAACTGTAAGTAACCGCACTTCGGAGAGAAGGAGGGGAGGGTTGCTCACACACCCACGGAGGCGACATCGGAGCAGCAGCCAGCGCTTCCTTTCCCCAAGCCTGTGGCAGCTTAGCTCCCCTTCTGCTCTTTAAACGCATCCAGATCCCCCAAAGGCCTCGCTGACTCCAAATATCCCCAACCAAGAAAGCTCTACCCTGATCTGCTGAGAGGAAGCTTTGAACTGCAGTGAAGTTCACTGGTGGGTGACGCTCGCCCCCTACTGGTAACATATGGTTTGACCTCTGGGACCCTGATTACTAGGAAAATTCCTTTTGTGTGAAGATCCGTTTGGAGAAAAAAATAAACAAAATTTTCATTTTTAATGAGGTCCCATCTGGATACAGAAAGTTGAAATTAATATATTTTTATATAATTCCATGACATCAGAACACATGAATAAGAAAGAAGAATCTGAATCCCAAGCCCTGATCAGTGGAGCAAGAACAGCTCTTATATTCCTGGCAGGAGGGTAAATGGCCCAGCAACTCGGTGAGTGAAAGGCACTCTCTTATTCAACTAATAAACATTGCCTACACAACCCAGAAACTCCTCTCCTGGGCATGTACCTAGGAGAAATGAAAGTATGTTCCCACACAAAATCTGTATGTGAATGCATAAAATTCTCAAGCTAGAAACAGCTCAGGTACCTCTGCATGGGCCAATGGGTAAATAAATCAGGGTATGCTGATATGAAAGTGTACTCAGCAATAAAAAGGAAGTAGGGGCACAGGCTACTGCACGGATGACTCTCAAAAGAATTATGCGAAGTCAAAGAAATCCAGTAGGGAAGTAAAACTATATCCTGTAGGATTTCATTTATATAAATTCTGTGTGTGTGTGTGTGTGTGTGTGTGTGTGTGTGTGTGTGTGTGCACAGAGTCTCACTACGCAGCTCGGACTCAGTGATTCCTGATTTCTGCTTCCCTAGCGCTTGGATTACAGGCGTGCGCCACCACACCCAGACTCCATTGCGGGCTCAGTGGCCTGGGGCGGGGCTAGGGCAGCACGCAGAGCCATTCTTGAAAAGCTAAAACTGAAGGATGATGACTGGGGAGTGTGAGGAGGCAATGGACGCCCCTGGCTTCTCTCAATTCTGCTTCACGCGCTGTGGCTCCACGCGCACACCACAGCCTCGCGGTACTCTGCCCGCGCAGAACTGGCCCTGTGCTGGACCCCCACACTGGGCCTGCTGGCATGAGAACCTTCGCATGGCTGGTTGTTGCAGGGTGCTCAGAACACGCTGGGCAGACCCACCTCTCAGCCCAGGCAAAGCCTTGCCACCACCACCTCCCGACAAGACTTAGCATGAGGGAGGCCCTGAACTATGGGACGTGGTTAGGAGTCCTCAGTCCCAAAGCTGGCTCTGAGACAGACTGCTTGCAGTTTTGTCTACCAATGAGATCACAAAGGGCACATGGGATGATAACTGGAACCCAAAATTTACCATTAGGGAAGGGTCTATTTACCATTTGCACGTGCACACACAGGGATGCATATGTGCAAACATCTCTGTGTCCATTTTCCTCCTCCTTTAGGTGCCTTCTGCTGCCGCTGAATGACTTTGATCAGGTCACTCTTCAGCTCAGAAGCCTTCGCTTATACTCCAGAGCAACCACATTTTATGAGGCAGGATTTTGAATTGCGAGTAACAGAAAGCAACACTGGCTAGTTTTGGAACCAAAGGTCTATTTAAAAGTCGTGAGAAGGGCTGTCCAAATAGCTCAGCAGATTAAAGAGCCTGCTCAGGCAGGCACAGGGACCGGGGTTCAATACCCACCATGCCATGCCAGCCCCACCCTCAGGGTGCGCTGAGATGGTGACTGAGACTGGGCGTGGTGTCGCGCCTGTAATCCCAGCGCTTGGGAGGTTGAAAACAAGAGAATCACTATGAGTCTGATTACATAGTGAGACCCTGTAGACACTGTACTAAACACATCAAAAAAAAATAATCATAGATTTCTTTCTTTTTTTTTTTTTTCGTGGAACCGGGGATTGAACTCAGGCCCTTGCACTTGCCAGGGAAGCGCTTATTCTATTGAGCCATCTCCCCGGCCCTCATAGGAGATTTCATGAGAGAGATTTCACTCATTTCCCATAGGTCTAAGAATAATATGGAGAGACTGCAACCTGGAGAGGATGCCCAGAACTGTACTGATCAGGTGAGGACCCCGTTGCCTCCAACTCTGAGCCCGGGTGTCCAGGGAGCACCTCCGAAGGCCAGCATGGGCTGGTGCTGCCGGGGCGCCAGCTGCCCCTGCCCTACGGAGGCTGCCCTCACCAGAAGGCACTCTACCTCCTTCTGCCACTCAGCCAGGTCCAGTGCGTCTGATTGCTGGAGCCTGTCACGTGCCCACTCCTTTGCTGGAAAGGGGCTGGGAAGGGGAGTATTTGTATTTTCAGCTCCTACTTCGGGAGCTGAGCTCTTCTCTAACCTTGAAGGGGGATTCAAATGCTGCCCTACTGAAATAATAAAACATGCCACACCACCAACCAACAGAATTCTAGATCCTTAGTAATTGTGTGCCTCTGGAATCTGATTCAACCTTCCCTTAATGAAAGCCACCTTGTATGTAAACCGAAAAATATCTGATTTCTAAAAATACCTGCTTTCTTTCTACAGAATTTCATATGTATGGATTTGAACACAGGACCTTTGCAATGAGCTACATCCCAGCCCTTTTCTTAGATTTTTATTTTGAGATGAGATAAAAAAAAAAATTGTTAATGTGCCTACACTGGGCTCCAAATTGAGATCATCCTGATTCATGCTCCCAGAGTGCTGCGATTTCAGGCATGTGCCCACCCCTGGCTTGCGTACATATTTCTGTCAGCCAGCTATTGCTATGTAACAAACAATCATGTAATTATCTGCAGTGTAAGCATTATTTCTCATTCTATGGGGCTGAGCTGAACCCACCTCCACTGGCCTTAGCTGGCACCTCTCCATCAAGATGTAGGACTGGCTGCCCTTTGCAAGGCAAAGGCAAACCTGGGCCAGACTGAAGGAGCAGCACACCTCCAAAAGAAAGTGCTTCTCATGGTGGATTCCCACCCACCATGTGGCCCTGATTTTGCACTCAAAGAAATTAGCTCACCCTGTGTCTCAGAATGAGCTTTTTCCTGTCCTAGGAGCAGGAATTGAGGCAGTGCTAGGAGGTTTGTGGGCAGAGCAGCTGTTTTGCTGAATTGTGAGTTCTCACAGCATCCTTGGGCCACTGTTCAGCTGGTTTCAGAACCAATTATCTAGAGTACCAGAAAGTAGGCAATTGGCCACTTGTGCCTCCTCCAATGTACTCAGATCAGAGCACCAGGGGGATTTGATTAAACACCAATCAGACCGTTCCATTCCCAGCTTATGTGTGTCAACAGCTTCATTGTTCTTAGAATAAACTCCTAGCCTCTGTCCAGGGGCTGCAACCCCTCCATCACCCCTCACACTCCAACCACACTGGCTCCCACCTGTCCCGATCTCACTGTCCTGATCAAAGCAGGTGCAGCATCCCCCATAGTCAGAAACAAACACCTTTAACCAAATATTTAAAGCCAAACTACTCTTCTCTCCAGACATCCCTTGCAGTAGATCCCACATAGCTCGCCTCTCCCTCACTGTACCCCTACTGGCCACCCACTGATTCTCTATCACCTCACTACTGAACATCATCTTTAAGGCCAAAACCACTTTCCCAGAAAATCCACCAGGACACATCATTCTTTCCTTTGTAGTCTCATCTCTAGAAAATAATTTACAAATTATTGACCTTGTGTCAAGTTTCCCCAAATCTAGTGTTATTAATCCAGCCCTATCCCAGTTCCCACCCCAACCCCACCCCATTTGACTACACTTCTGAAACTCACTCTCCGCTGATGTCACATCCAGATCTGTCTGACCAACAAGTTCCAATGTGCAACGCGAGACCTGGTGTCCGTGATGCTTGTGACGCATCTTCAGCGAGACCCCTCCTGTTCACCCTTGGTGATCGCACATAGCTCATTGTTTGAAATATTTTGGACCCAGTGTACCAAACAAGCAGGACTTGTAGCTATGACCAAATGTGCCTTTAGTTTTGTTTGAACAGGACAGTTCTGCCCTTGTCGCTAAATAAAATTTGGGACAGAGCTGTTCGGATAATTTAGCAAGTGACAGATAGTGTCCACAGAACTGTCATAGAACTGTATAGTTCACCACAGAAGTCCACTCTGGGGCCTCAGGAGACTTGAGCTTCGCTACCTCTCCTCCAAGCCAGCCTCAGTGGCTGAGCTGCCACCTCGGGGAGGCAGCAAATACCTTCTGCCCCGCAGGCCTCTTCTCTTGGTCAGTTTAAGATCTGACACACAGCCCACCCCTCACTCCTGAGCGCCTGGGAGACCCTGTAACTTGCAGTCTTCATCCCTACAAAACCAGCACTACATGGGCAGCATCAAGGAGCGCCAATGTGATCACAGGCAGGCCCACTTGGACCGTGGCTAGAGCCGCCTCTGAAGGCTGGGATGGTGAGCGTGGAGGGTGGGACCTGGGGAACAATTCCCTGCCAGTCTTCTGGATCGGGGACACAAAGGCTCTCTTCTCAAAAGAAAGATTTACACTTTTTGAGCCTTAGCCTGTGATGAGTGGTCTTTTTTTTTTTTTTTTTTTTTTAAATGCAGGGTCTCACTATGCAGCTTGAACTAGCAGTGATCCTCCTGTTTGCAGCCTCCCCAGTGCTGGGATTACAGGCATGCGCCACTATGGTTGGTCCCAGTGGCTAGCTTAGTGCAGGACTGGCATCACATGTACCGCAGATAGAACACCCATCCCTGCGCTTGCCTCAGTGGATACTTAGACTGCAGAGCTACCTCGCTGGCTCTTCTAATTCTTGATATACCCTTAAGGCATTGTGCTTCTTTTCCTAGTGGAAAGTCTTTGGATTCTTTTCAGTGGCTCTAATTTCTTCAGCAATCACAACTTATTTACATAATTCTTTTCTGGGCACACTGCAAGTTTTAAAAATCTTTCAGTTCTGCTCTTTGTTCCTGATCATTGCCGTAAATCTAGCTAAAGACAACAAGTAATATCTGTGCCATTGCTTGAATGCTCTACTGCCTTGACAATTCCTACACAAAACTTCAGGGCATGAAAAAAAGTAGGCAAAATCTTTGCAGAATGTAAGATAACAAGCCTCCAGTCCAATCCCCAAGAGTCTTCATCCATCTGAAACATCACAGGTACAGACTTTATCATCTGTCTTATTGTAAGCACTCTGGTCTTCTAAGGTCACACGAGAATCTTCTCATAAGTTCTGTCTGTGGGTTTGTAGGCATGCTTTAGCCTGCTTCTCCAAGCTTTTTCCAATTACCTCAGCAAACCAGTTCTGAAAGTGTCTGAGCCCCATAGTCATGTAGAGTCCCAGCAACAACCCCACTCTCAGCACAATATTTTTATGACTTTTATGACTGCACCAAATGAGAATAGCATGCTATCCACGGTATGTGAAATTTAAAAAATAACAAGTAGAAAGGAGATGATTATTAGACAAGATGAGTAAGAGGGAAGAGGAGAAGAATGTTTCTACATACTGAAAACCTCCCCCCAGAAATGTGAAATGAGGGAGGTGGGTGGGGCAAGAGGTGTGGTGGGGGTAAAAATGATGAGTGTGTGTTGTGCACGTGTGCAAACCGCCAAAATGAAGCCCGTTGCTCTGTATGAACAATTCAGAAAGAATAAAAAAAATAGAAGAACTTAATGGAAGAAAGATACATTCTAGCTCAGTTTCAGAGCCTTCAGTTTCCTCCTCCCTCTCTCTGTGTTTCCTGACCATGATGAGGTAAGCATTTTCCCTTGCCACACCCCTGTGTCATAAAGTTCCACCTCACCACAATGAGGTTGGGTGACCAGGGACTGAAACCTCTCAAACTTTGAGCCAAAATGAACATTTTTGCCCTTAAATTAATATTCTCAAGAATTTCATCGCTACAGTTGTGGCTTGTGTCTAGATGTCCCCCCAAAGTGTCATGTGGTCATGGGTGGGGCTTTTTCAGAGGTGGATGGATCGAGAGTGTGTGAGGCTGAGATTAAGGGTGAGTGATTACTAAATTAGTTCACTGGTTGGTTTGGCATGTCTGATAAAGGTCTCACTCTGGATGTGAGTGGTACCTGCCCTAAGGATGGATAGTCTGGATGCAATACAGAAATATATGAAATACAGAAAGAGCGCTGCTGCTGCTGCCTTCTGCCTAACATGAACTGCTCCTCCCCTGCCATGCCAACCTACTTTGGAGCCAGCCATTTATGAACTGAAACCTTTAAAAATTGTGCCAAATGAACCTTTCCTCCTTTAATTTTGGGTGTCTAGCATCTTGTCTCAGCTACAAGAAAAATAACTAAGATAGTGATGAAAATCTGACTAATATTCCAGCCACTCCCACAGGGAAACTATACAATCCCATGGACTTCACAGGTGCTTAAAGTCACTTCTTCTCTTGGGATACTTGTGAGCTTACTCACAGGTGCACTCCTCTCCCTGGAACAAATAGCCCTTAATGCCACCTCTTCACCATCCCTCACCTTCCCTTGCTAAGATCTCCTCACCCTAACAGATCAGCCTCTTCAGCAAAATCCATTTTTACATGATCCCTGGCTAAGCTTTCTCCCATAGATCCTTACCATCATTGTCCAAATCCTTGCAACCCTCCATGAACCCAAATCTCCTGCCTGGGCCACATCAGCACCCACAGCAAGAGTGGGCTCCAGTACCCTGGGAATCCATCACTGCTCTCTTGGTGTCCCATGGGAGCCCCACCCACAGAGCCTGAAATCGAGAGCAGCATGAACTCCACCACATGCTGCCACCACAGGGGTGGGGCTTGCAGCAGGGCCCTCTCCATGAAACCCCTTTTAAAACAAGAACTATTCCACCAATTCTGCCATCCTGTTTAACCTTCACTCTGCATGAAGGCCAGGAATGGTTTGACTGGTCTTCTGCCAGTGTGCCTGCAAATGCTGTCCACAGTCAAGAGCACTTTGGGAGGCAGCATCTACTGAAGCTTGGTGCCTTGGCCGAAACTTCCAATGTGCTGTCTTGCCTTGGAGGCTCTCATTTGTCAAACAA
This sequence comes from Ctenomys sociabilis, assembly GCA_004027165.1. NCBI lineage: Eukaryota > Metazoa > Chordata > Mammalia > Rodentia > Ctenomyidae > Ctenomys > Ctenomys sociabilis. Next base: position 16,412 of record PVKA01023617.1, on the reverse strand, counting down.
TTGCACTCTTGGTGGGGCCAGGGGCTTGGCTTCTGTGCATCCACTGAAAAGGAGGCATCGTGCTTGATACCACCCTTTTCCTGTCCCACCCCAATTAGTGGGCTTCTGTTGATTTGCCTGCTTATTCCATGTTTGTCCCATCCCTGCCACCTTATCCTCAGGTTACCCATCACTGGTCCCTGTCACCAACAGGTGCTTCCTAATTGGTTTCCCTTCAGGCACTCTGGTCCCCAGAAATCCCTCACTCTGCACTGGAGCCAGGGCCAGCTTATTTGCTATCAATTCCATTATATCCTCTTCCTCTGTCCAGGACCAGCTGGCTCTCTGAAAATCAAAATAGTTTGTGATTATTGTGGTATGGTGGTTAACAGCACTGTCAACTTGAATAAAAACAACCATCTGGTTGGTTTAACGCAGTTAAAAGCTCCAGTCTTCACCGTTGCTGTTGGATATCCATCTCTAGGCTTTCAGCACAGACTTTCCAGTGCTCAGTGCACAGACCCTTAAGCTTCCTGGTACAGACTCACAAAGGACTCTGCAGTGAGCTCTAGGCCTTCAGCTTTTGAGAGGATCCTCTGAATGTCCAGCATGCAGATGGATTTTTTTTTATAGTCTTCTGCATCTGACCCTGTAAGCACCCATTGTAAGCTTACCTTGTAAATCCATGTAGCATTGGCTGCTACATATGGTGTTATGGTTTGTGTTTGACTGTCCCCCCAAAGCCTAATGCAGCCTTAGGCTTTTTCAGAGGTGGCTGAATCTAGAATGTGTGATTGATTTGTCATGCAATGCTGGGATTAAGGATTCTGGGATTAGAGGTGAATGATTGCTGGATAAATTCACTGATTGAACTAGCACAACCCTAATCCCAGTAAACTGGATACAGCATAAGGGATAGAAAGAGGCTTGTCTTCCTTGTTGCTTTCGCTGACTTCCTCCATCATGAGCTGTTACCCCTCTGCCATGTGCTGGCCTGCTTCAAAGCCAGCCAAGTATGAAATAAAACCTCTACAAACTGAGCTAACCAAATCTTTCTTTCCTTGACTTGTGGGTGTTGAGCATTTTGTCTCAGCAACAAGAATGGCAGCTAAGACAGAATTTAGTACCAGAGAGGTAGAGTCCTTGCTGTGGCATAACTGATGGTATGGTTTAGAAGCATTTGACAGTGGCTTGTGGGAAGTTTAGAAAGATTTGGAGATGGTGGAGATTAAAAAACAGAGCCAGAATGGTTTAGTGTGTACTGTGTGTTCAGACATCGAAAGATCAGAAGGCTGATAATAACCCCACAAGCAAGGATCATTCTTGGAAGGTCCTGCTGGGAGGAAGGACTGCATTGGCTGTTTGACTCCAAACAGTGTATGTTATGTTTTGGCAAAAAAAAAAAAAAAAAAAAAAAAAAGCTTGTCTGCATTTTCTCATATTCCGAGACTTTGCCTGAGACTGAGATGAAGGGATGCAGACTAATTGGCAGAAGAAATTTCAAGGCACTCTAATGTTGAAGTGATGGCATGGCCACTTTTGGGAGCTTGTAGCCAGATTTATGTTGATAATCAAGAACAAAGAGCCCAGAAGAATGATTTAAAATGTGCATTTGACCATGAGGAAGCTCCAGTAAAGCTGTGGACTGCAAAGATTCCAAGTGCTCAGTGATCCAGCATTTGACCCCTACACCTAAGAGAGAGGAAAGCCTAGCTATGGCTCATGCTGGCAGCAGACCTTGGCATCACCTATGTGGTGATGGGTTTGGGTGCATGCATAACGCAAGAGTTGTGGGATCAGAAGGCTTCCACTCAGAGTTCAGAAGAGCTGGGAGGCCAGGCATCGTGTCCTTGAGAGGGCAGAGTGTGAAGCTGTAAGTGGGAAGTGTGGTGTAGTGGGGACTCCAGAAGTTTGGAATAGCCAGGAACGTGGATCATCTGAGGAAAGCTGCAAGGGGGGGAGAGAGTGTGACAGAAGCCGTGGAAGATACAACCACCAGCAGGGCCGTATGGGTGGAGCCCCCCAAGCCCTTTGCAGTTCACATCTTTTTTTTTTTTTTAATTCCTTTATTTATTACAGTGTCTCGCTACACATCACGGATTCTTTTTTTTGCGGGGATGGGGGGTGAGCTCAGCCCGCCCTGGGGGGGAAGGGCTGGCATGGCATGTGGTGCTGGGGCTCGAACCGCGGTCCTTGAGAGGCGCTTTAGACCGCTGAGCTATCTTGCCAGTCCTGCAGTTCACATCTTGTCACAGATTGTCTCACATGCTGCACACAGAGCTACAGGACTTAATATTTGCCCTGCTAGATTTGAATTTGCTTTCATCCCATTCCTTTGTATTCCCATTTGCAACTTTTGAATAGAAATGTTAATCTTGTGCCACTGAATGTTGGAAGTGTTTAACTCTCTTTTCATTTGTACAGGGTTCACAGTTAAGATTTTTGTCTTCACTCTCAGAGGACACTTGGGACTTGGACTTTTCAGCAATGCCAAAACTGTGAGGACTGCAGCAACTCTTAGAGATAGACTACATGCCTTCTGAGTAAAGGAATGTATGTGAGTCTTTGGGGGACCAGAAGCACAATATTATGGTTTGTCTAGATATCCCCCAAAGCCTCAGCACTTTTAGATAGCACCTTTTAGGAGGTAGCTGAATCTAGTTTGTGACTGATTCATAGTTCAATGCTAAGGTTAAAGGTGCTGGAATTAAGAATGGGTAATTGCCATATCTGTCCACTGTCTGGATTGGCACCGCTCTGAGCCCAGCAATCCAGTAAGCTAAAAGGAGCAGAAAGAGGTTTATCTTTCTTCTTTACTCATTGCTTTTGCTATTTTCTGCTGTCATGAACTGTTGCCTCTCTACCATGTGCCGTCCTGCCTTGGAGTTCGCCAGCTTTGACCAAAACATCTACCAACTATGAGCTAAATAAACCTTTCCCCTTTTAACTTTGGGTGTCAGGTATTTTTTTTTCAACATTGAGAAAAAAGTAACTAAGACACACAGTTAACAGGGACTACCTCTTCCCGACGGGCTACTGCGCTGTGCTGTTCTATGGCTCTTTGCTTAGCAGCTTCTCCTTCCTTTTTCCAGCAGGAGCCATGCAGAGTTGCCTCAGGGTCCCAAGCATGGCCTCATGCAGGCCTGAAACTGCTTCCCCTACTTCTCCCTTCCTCTCTGAAGAGTTCTCCATGGTGCTCAGCCCCAGGTGGTGCTGCTGGGCTAACTGCTCACAGCACTTCTAGTTCTTTGTAGCTCAGTTTGTAATTAAACATTTAGTGTAAGAATTTTTATTATCCCCATCTCTTGGCCCATACTGTGCTCTATGAGTGCAGTGACCCTCTGTGCCTATGTTCCTAAATCCTTACGGAGCCTGGCTCATAACAAGGACTCAGAAAATATGCACTGAATGAATAAAGTGACAACAACATTCTCTTGAAAAAAATGATATCAAATAAATTAACTATAATCATCATTTGACCTCAGCTTACTCACCCATTCATTCAAATATATTTATGGAAGCCTCCGTTCTTATGGTAGATCAACAGCTCTTTTTCTTAACTATGATGCATGGGAAGGCAGTGCCTAGGCTGTCTTCTTCAGATAGAATCCTTAGGTTCCACAGTTGCTTTCATGAGTGTTTTACAATTTGCATTTGTAACACAGTACTGAAACATTTAGCCACCCTATAGCTGTCACTACAGTTTTTCTTACCGAGAAAATGATTTTTCTTTGAGAAAACATCCTCAGAAAGTGCAAAAGGAAGGTGAACTGAGACCCAGCCTCAGCAATTCTAGCAATCAGAGAATGCTTAACCTGCTGCAGAGAAGAAATAACAGGAATGTGATCACTGCTGAGACGGCAGTGTGTGGTGGGTTGCTAACCGGTGGTCAGCTTGCTACACCCAGCTGAATTAAACTAGCATGGTGCTGGGTGCGGGAGGCCCACCTGAGGGCTGTTGCCAGCAGCACAAAGGCCCAACAGGAGAAGCTGCCGGAATGCGGTTAGGGATGCTGTTTGGAGAAGCTGTTGGAGCTGCTGGAAGCTGCGAGTTCTCCGGGCTGCCCTGCTGGAGGACCTCGTCGTGCTGGCTTTCCTGACGAGCTCTGGGGGAGCTCTGGCCCTCGTCGTGAGCAT
>PVKA01023617.1:0-12197 GCA_004027165.1 Ctenomys sociabilis | reverse complement strand
CATGAAATGGGCCTACATGGGACTTTGTTGTGGGCTCTAGGCCTCCAGTTGGACTAGTAACAGGCATTGCTATGAGCTCTAGGCCCTCAGCTGGAGTCTTTAGTATTTAGTGTGTGGATAGATTTCCTGCACTTGTAGTTCAGGAAATTCTTGGGTGATTCATTATAAAATACTGTTACAAAACTTGTCCTGAACTGTATTGTTCACCTTGCAAAAAGCCCAAACCATAACAAACTGGGGAATTGAGAACAGAGAAGCAAAAAGGATTAGAGAGAAGAGAGGATCCAGAAAAGTGGAGTTGGGCCAGGCCATAAGGAGTGCTCATGCAGGGATGCTGCCCATATCCGGACTCTTCTGGAAGCTGCCTCCCCAATTCCCTTTCACTCTGGGATCCCTGATGTGGCAACTGACATCAAGGAAAGGGCTGAATCTGGTATCTGAATGGCCAACAGATACAAGGCAGGAATGACCCAACACAAGGCATGAGAAACATCAGCCCTTGGGAAGTTGTTTGAAGGCTTCAAACATTCTAAAGAAGCAGATTTAAAGAATGTGAACCACCTTATCCACATCTGGAGGCAGGCAGGATCCAGCCAGGTGATTTGCACATGAATTTGAAAAAAATGAGATAGTACTGTTAGAAGTGCAGACATGCAGACTGGCATCAAAACTTGGTGATGTTTTTTTTTTTTCCCCCCCAGTGCTGAAGATCAAACATCAGGCTCCACTTGGGCTAGTCAAGAGTTCTTCCCCTGAGGTACAACCAAGCCCTGTTTCTTTGTGAGGAGCTATTAATAATGCTCAGGTGTTTGGGTGTGACTCTGTACCTTGATAGAGAGGCTTAGAGAGAATAGGCTTGCAGAGCCATTCTCTGGGTGTCCATGTCCAAGCATGAATGTATCTCAAGCTTCTGCTCCAGGAAGCTCCAGCCAGGAGGGACCCTCCCTCCTTCTAATGAAGCCCAGAGATCCTCTCTCAACATCCTGATAGACCTTTGTCTGTCAGTTCAGTATTCCACTTTACTTTGTTCCGGTCGCATCTCTGAGCCTGCCCAGGAGCCCACCCCCTCCCCTGGTCAGACTGGCACTTCTGTCAGACACTGCCAGAAGATGTGCCCAGGTGACTGCTGTTAGCCCAGTACAACCCAATCTACACATGCACACACGTGCAGAAATACACACACACACACACAGCCAGACTCTGCCAGGTGAACCGCTTGACTGATTTTATTGGGTAGAAATCATGGGCCTTTCAAACACAATGACAAATACAAAGTACCCTGACAATGTTTTTAGGCTCAGAGTGCAAGTCATCATTGCCAAAGTCCAGGACAGTCACACGCAGCTGGAATTGTATTGCTGGAGTTCTATGAACCAATGCTGGACAAAATGATGTTTTCATAAAAATAGGCTAGTGGTGTGGCTCCTCCTCTGGAAGTCTTTCCCACTGGCGCTTGCTTCTCTCTAAGAGCAAACCAACAAAGCAAGATGCTGCTCTCCATTACAGCAAATGCAGTGGAGCTCCTTTTCTTCCCAGCGAGGCAGGCTCCACAGCACATCACATGGCATGACTGGCTCTCAGGGGGGAAAGCAGGGAGGAATGGGTCAGGCAATGGATAAGGCCATCCTGAGATGAGTCGAGTCACCCTGGAACACCCTGAAAAAGCTCCTCTGTCTGCCATCCAGGGCCCAATCTCTGGGTGAAACCTCACCAGGTGTAGAGATGTGGACAATGGGCAAGCAGCTCTCCTAGCTCTCTGATGCCCCCAGTATCTGTCCTGGTTTATTTGGAGACGAGGTGGCAGGGGAATGATTCCAGATGAACCACTGAGCAACCAAGATCCTCTTTAGATGAAGTGATCATTTAAAAAAAAAAACCCACACACACTTATTCCACAATTCTGACAATGTGACATTGTCATGACTTTCTGTAGGGAGGTCACTTCTATCTGGAAAGGAAATCTATAAGCCACCAAGCTCCTACCATCTTCCTAACTCACTGTGCAAAGGAGGAGCCTTAGAAAAGACTGGTTGCCCAATCAAGTGCTCTCAAGCAGAAGGACATGCTCAGAAGTCAGCCACAGTGAGGATGAAACATCCTGGGAGAAGTGGAGAGCAGGGCTGGCTCCTAGAAGGCTGGCAGGGGCAGCTGTCTCAGAAAGGTCACAGCAGGGGGTAGGTTTGTATCACTGGGCCCTCATGCCCACTCTCTCACACTCCTACTTTACTTAAGTCTGTGGCCCAGGTGACTATCAAGTACAACTGCTTCCCCTCACCCCACCGGGAACACCCTCCCAGTGCTCCTGGCTCTGGCTGCCTAGGCTTGGCCTCCAGGAACTCCAACAAGCCCCTGCACAGGGATTCTGGGTCAGAAGCAAGCCCAAGGCAAAGCCTAGGCCTGGACCATATTCCAGACCCATCGAGATAACTCCAATGAGAAGAAGGCTAAAAGAGGGAGCAGAGCAGGACGCTGCCACCTCTCTCTGCCCACCAGCCCCTCCCACTTTGGGGAATCTTGGGAACTGAGGGGAGATGTCATCACCAGGTACAGGTGACCTGGGTACACCACCATCTCCTGGGCCTGAGTCAAACAGGACCCCTACTGTCTGTCCTATCCACTTCCCAGGGTATAGTAAAGCCCAGTGACACATGGATGGTCAAGGTACTTAGAAAGTAAAAGTGGGGCTGGGGAGATAGCTCAGCAGCATAAGCACCTGCCTGGCAAGCACAAGGTCCTGAGTTCAATCCCAATACCAAAAATAAATACATAAATACATTAATTAATTAATTAAATTTTAAAAAGAAAGAAAGTAAAAGTGTTCTCCTGTAAGGAAAACATTTTTTTTTAGGTTTTTCTTTTCTTTTTTTTTTTTTGTACACAGGGTCTCACTGTGCAGCCCACATTCATAGTGATCCTCCTGCTTTCTGCCTCCCTAGTGCTGGGATTACAGGCGCGCACCACCATGCCCAGACTGGAAAACATTTTTAAGTTCATAAATTAACCCAGGCCTGAGTTGCTGCAGAGGTGTTCCTGGCTCTCGCTACAGTCCCTGCCCATCCAGCCAGGTGCATTAAATAAGAATACCACAAGCAGAACAGAGGTATAGAAAGACAATGTCCTAGCCAAGCCACCAACCATAACCCAAGGTTCCTTTGAGGTATGAATGAGGACCCTAACTTTTTTTTTTCTTAGAAGACAGACAGTGAGAAAGAATTGCCACAGCCTCGGGAGAAAGGCAAGTATAAGAGGGGGTTTACTCATCTCAGATGTCCTGCATCATCAGATTAGGAGCTATTTCACCCACATGAACTTTGAGATGACAGAGGATGTTCTTTTAGGCAGCAAGCCTTAGATGAGTGAGCTTTGAGTATGTGGGGATGGAAATAATTCCTAAGTGGATGCGATGTTCCCTGCCTTCTCACTGACAGTGCAGTTTTGTGTGTGGATGTGGGTGACAAAGGCTCAACTGAGCTGAAATGCTCCGCTGCCCTGGGGTGCGGTATTATATCCCTGCCCCTCCACTCGGCAGCCTCGGATCTCATGATAGCTGCTGACATACCTGGATCTGCTCTTTGTAACATACCCACTCTTAGACTATTAGCCGCCACGTCTTGCTATATCTAGCACCTGTTATCATTCTCTTCCTTTGTTTCATTATTAAAAACCCAAGACCAAGTTCACTAGAGTTGAATTTAAAATTAAAGTGAAAAGCAAGAGGGATTTGTTGTTCACAGATGGTCTGGTCTTTAACACACAGATTTTCAGTATCTGTTTCTGGAGCTACAAACTCATTTTCCTTCCCCTGAGTCTTCAGTTACCTGGGGGCTGAGGGAACTTGCTGGTAAGTAGATCTGGGAAATGAAGTGTACTCTTTCCTTGTTTTAGTAATATGGTAACCATTTTCTCTTTTAATAAAGTGCTCAGTATCTTCAGGGCTTCATTACGAACTCGGCAGCTGAATTCTGCATTCTGAGAGGCCAGAGGGTTGAAGTTCCCCCTGCCAGAGACATCTTTAGAGCAAGGAATTTGACTCCGGTTGGATGAAGAAGAGATAAAAACAGAAACCAGGTACTAACTAGCTATTTCAACTCAAACTTTTTCAAAAGCAGGTAAAAAAGGAAGAGCACGATGAAGTAGGCCCACAGAAGCCTTGGCTACCATGTCAATGTTCCTTCATCGTTACCTTCCAGTGGGTTTTGCATGGGTTTGTGGCATTTGTTTTGCTTACCAGGGTTCCAAGTACCAGAGTCAAGTTCTGACCACAAAATGCACCCTAATTCTAGGCACAGATGGATGCAAAGTTGTAGCACACTGAGTCTCCTGTCATCTTGCTTCAGAACATTTCATAGTGTTTATTTAAATGTTTACACTGTTCAGAAGAAGAAAGGCCCAAATCCAATTTTAGGAGAGGGGGCCCCAACCAAGAAACATAATCCAGTAGCAAAGGCTCAATGTAAGGGGCAGTGGGTCTCATAATGTGGCAGCTGGGCCAGTGTCACCATTCATGGCAACTTGAGAGTCAGGCCTTCTCAACCCAGACACTCCAGCAGGGTTCAGAACTAATGAACTCAGGGTTGAGGACAGAAACTCGAAGGGATCTAGAACTTGTACATCGAAGCTGAGCAGAACACTGGGTTGAAGGAATTGACTTCTTTGCCAAAGGGACCATCTTTGAACTGAAGGGTAACAGTTACTGACTTCTGGCTTTCGTGGCAAAAACTACAGCACAGTCATGTCTATTTTCCTCCTATTTTTTGTGAAAATAATGTCAATATTCCACAGAAATTATGCAATAAAGAATGATCCAAAGACTTCTAACAGACAGGCAAGACTGATACCACTGAGGGCACCGGCTGGTTAGGAGAGCTGAGCCCTCTGGCAAAGCGAGACTAGGTGTGAATATGGCCTGGGCAAACTGAAGGCCCAGAGCAATGGCTCAAAACAAAACAGAAGTCAGAATTCTGCCAAGGGAGCAGGGCAGAGAGTTTCATTTGTGAGCAGCTCACACCTTTGTGCTTCTCTACACTTAGTCTACTATATTAAGTGAAATAAGCCTGCCCAAAAAAATATTTCATGACTCCATTTACACATGAGACCTACAGCAGAAAGTCAGACAGACAGAAATAAAAAATGATTGCCAGGTTGGGGAGGGAGAGGAAATGTGTCCTTAATGGGTTCAATGTTTTAGTTTGCAAAATGAGACTTAATGCACAATGATATGAATGTCCTCAACACTGCTAAGCTTCACACTTCCAAATGTTTATGATGCTAACTTTTATGTTTTGTGAATATTACCACAATTAATAACTGTAAAAAGGGGCAACCCGCTCGGGCCCCTCTTCTGTCCCTCTCTGACAGAAACTTTTCTTTCCAATAAAGTTTTATCTTCAACTTCCATTTGTTCCTAAAATTCATTCTTTGGTTTTAGAGAACACAAACTCATCCAGGTCAGGTTGGGAGTTTTACTTCCCTGCATCATTTGGAGGTCATCCACCGAGATTATTGGACAGAAGTATGAGTTTGCTTTTCTTTTATAAATTCTGGATTGGGACTTGCTTAGGTAACACATTTTTATGTTTCAAATGTTTACCACAGTTTTGTCCCACCTCACATCCACCTAAGCAAGTTCCCATTCTCTCCACCTTAGTCCTGTATGGTTTCACACTATAAAAATTCCTAGAAGAGACAGCTTCTCTGGGCAACCCGCCCAGGGCCCCCTTTCTGTCCCTCTCTGACAGAATCTTTTCTTTCCAATAAAGTTTTATCCTCAAAAAAAAAAATTGTAAGCCGGGCGTGGTGGCGCAGGCCTGTAATCCCAGCACTCGGGAGGCTGAGACAGGAGGATTGTTGTGAGTTCGAGACCAGCCTGAGCTACAAAGTGAGCTTAAGGCCAGCCTGAACTGCATAGTGAGACCCTGTCTCAAAAAGACAAAAAAAAAAAATTGTAAAAAGAGACAGACATTTTTATTAGTGATGAAGCAAAAAATAATTATTAAATGTTATAGGTTGACACACAGATTTTCAGTGCATTGAAAATCTAGAGATTTGATTTTTGTTGCTAGATTAATAGTAGGTTATATTTTGTATGTATAAAAAACACAGAGTTGGGTTGTGTGCGAAAATTCTTATTCTCATTCTTTGTCCACTCAAGACTCCAGGTTGGATTTCAAGCCAGATGTCGTCACACAATCACAAACAGGTGTGCACGCAAAGCTGCGCTGGGGACGTCACACATGCTGATTACCAGGCGCCACACTTTGCTCAAGATTCTGAGTCCACGTGACTCTAAGGCAGGGTCTACCTTTAGGGAACACACTGCCTCAATAGGACGTGCTCACACTACTTAGCCTCCACAGCCTGGCCTTGTTTAAACAGACCTCCCAGGAAGAGCAGCAGGCCCACCATGCTGATCTTGCACCCGTAGCCTGGCCTCACCTAACCCACAAGGCATAACCAACTTCCTCCTAGAGGAGAATTTTGGCTTCAGAGAGACAGGGAAGGCAAAGTACAACCACTCCCCACTTCCTACTCCCCTCTCCACACAAGGGAACAATACCACGCTCATAGTTGTGCCCTGGGCATACAGAACAGATGTTCTGCAAAGCCCAGCTCATCTTTTCTTACTTCCCAAATAAAACATTTCCCCTAGTTTTTGAGACACTATTGGTAAATGTTTCATGTGCAGCAACCCACCTTGTACTTCAGCTTCAGAAATGTAAGATCCTGATATAGCTGTAAAGTTTGGAGGGTGGGAAGACAGGGAAAGAAAGAAAACCAGAGCTACAGAAAGAGGACTGCTTAGCAAGCAAGAAGCAGGTAAATAAGGGTATAGTGGGGGGGGACTAGAAAAAAGAATAGGCCTGGAGAGGCCCCCAATACACAGACAGTTCAGTCCCTGAGCCCCAAGCTTGCGGAGAAGGAACGAGGTGACTCCCTGCCCTCTTAGAATGTCCCAGGCAACAAAAAACCCCCAGCTGTAGCCATTGGTGACTTTCTCACTGTGTTTCTTGGTTTTATTAGAGGAGTCTCCCAAACTACTGGAGCGCAGGAGGAACCAGATATCTCATTACTGGAATGAATGTGTGGCTCTGTGCCATGTCTGGGGACACAATGAACTAAATACCAGGCTTTCCCTGGGGGAAGACAGACCCTTTACCAAGGACACAGGAACACTTAGGACACTCATGCTATGTGCTCAGAGGGTGCCAGTGATGGTTACAGCAGAAGCACAGAGAAAAGAGGGTTCAGTCTAAGTCCAGAGAAGGAAGGTCGGAAAGGCCATGACCTGACATCTGTGAAAGTGGCCAGGCAAGAGGAGGCCCAGAGGGAAGAAGGGTGTGGAACCATCCCAGGCATCAATTAGGGACAGTGCCTGGAGGGGTGGGAGGAGCACAGCTTGCAGGACTTGGTAAACAGCCTGGGTGTCATGGTACAGGCAGGCACTGGCTCCATGAAAGGTATTTCAGATGGTAATTCTGAAAGCGGGAGGCCACTCAGAAGGGTCTGCATTACTGCAGTGAAAGAGGATGCAGGGAGTGAACTCAAAGGATGTTTATAATTGGACTTGACAAAATTTGTTGAGCAAACAAATAAACATAGAAGGTAAAAAGGGAAGAGATTGACCAGAACAGAGAAAATATGCTTTGAATGTCTAGTGAGAGCTGGCATGTGTTAGACAGTGTACAACACTATTTTGTTTTACTTTTTTTTTTTTTTTCCATTGAGGATTGAACCCAATTTCTTTGCACTGAGCTACATCCCCAGCCCTTTCTTATATTTTGAGACAGGGTCTAATTAAGTTGTTAACTTGTAGCACTTGGACTCAAATATGCTTTCCTCCTGCCTCAGCCTCCCAGAGTGCTGGGATGAGAGATCTAAGCCACTGCACCTGGCTCTGCAGTGCTATTTGATTCAAGCTTTACAAGGCCAGTGTGGTTGGAGAACTGTCCCTATTTCTGAGCTAATGAATCAGAGCTCCCAGGAGCTTAGGGAACTTCCTAAGGTCACCTCACTGTTAGGCAATGGGAGGAGATGCTGAGTCCAGGTTTTTCTTTTAACTGCAGCAGCTGAAGAAGGCAGCTTGAGGTCTGAGCTGCAGATGCCCACGAGGTGCCAGTGCTCATGCCCTGGGTGCCGTGAGAGGGCATGAAATGCTGGGAGTAGGGGGTAGATGGGATTTCTGAGGAGGCTCCCAGGAAGAGAAGAGAACCCCAAGAAAGCTTCACAGAAGCATCACAGGGAGCTGAAGAGGAGCATTCAGAGAGGCAGGGAAAGAACAGATCAGTGCACAGACAACAGACACCAGAGAGGATGTCCCTGTCCATGCTGCACAGCTGCAGGGGATGAGACCTGAAATCCACCCTGCCTGGCAGTGACATCTCTATGGTGCCAACCTTAGGATTCAGAATTGCCTCGGCCTCCCTGCTTCCTCCTTCCCTTCCTCCCTCCCTTCTCCCTCCCTCCCTCCCTCCCTTCCTCCCTCCCTCCCTCCCTCCCTACCTCCTTCCCTCCCAGGTGACTGTCCCAAGCAGAGATTTCACTGTTCTCTGCACTGAGCTCTCCAGGGAGTGTTTGTGGGACGCTTCATTTGCCATCTACACACATGCCAGACTAAGCGCCTGGAGCGCTGGGACTGTGCTTGTGACCACTTGTTCTCTGGCCCCAGCACAATGCTTGGCACTCTGCCCTGGACTAGGAACCAGCACTCTGCTCTCCAGTTGCTGTCAGAGAGTGCTGCCCCTGCCTCCTCCCATACTCAGCAGAGTCCAGGGCCAGGGTGCTCTCTGGCATCTGCTGCACTGGCCATCAGGGGCAGACATGGCGCTGCAGAATTGCTGAACCAATCCCATCCTTGGTCTGACCTTGAGCCACCTTCCTTCCTGCTTGGCTAAGCATCAAATCATCAATGGTGTTTTGCTGCTTTTCAAGCCTGGAGCAGTGGGTTTAGCAGAAAGGAGGGCATGATAGCTGTTTTGTTCATGAGGCATTGATTTCCCCTAAATAAGAATGTAACTGGCAGGCTGTGCCTCACAGGGGAACAGTGATAAGCTGCAGCAGAACATGATGGTGTAGGGCTTCCAGAATCAATGCCTGGATCTCTCTGAGCCTTTGAAACATTTTTTCTCCTACAAACATTGGCTACAGGAGAAAGGATGTGGGCTAAAAGACAGGCAACTGAGTCCCATTGAGACTCTACCTGCCATGTGGTTTTAGGCAGGTCACTGGTGTGGTCATAATACTCACCCATCTCTTCCCACCCGAAGCATGTGAAGTCAGCAGCAGCTCCCCCTTTGGAGCTCCTCTAAGTGGCTAATGCTGACTGCTGCAGAGGGCAGGGCTGAGAGAGAGACACAGCAGATGCTCCCTGCAGCACCCAGGGCAGCTCCCCGAGAACCTCTGTCCTTAGGGTGGGGCCTCAGACCACCCTGTGGAGACATCCCTGTTGGGATCCCTCTTGTTCCAGCCCTAGCAATGCAGCTGAGGAACTAAGACTGGTATTTGGAGGTCAAGATCTGGGGTTCTACAGACCTGGGTGCAGTGCTCTCCCTTGGGTGTCTGATCATGGACAGGTATCTGAGTTGCCCTGAACTGCACCACCTCACCTGGAGCTTTCTTACCTGAGGGGTCTCATGATGCTGGGCAACGACCCAGGAAAAGTGCTCAGTGCAGAGTTGGTCACAGAATGAGAGCATGTTCAATCCTAGTTATTACAATAATAGTAGTTATAGCTTTCATCCATACATCATGACTATTTTTTAAAACGAACATTATATAGGGTTGGGGAGATAACTCTGTGGTCTAAGCACCTGCCTGGCAAGCACAAGGACTTGGGTTTGATCCCTGGTACAACATGCCATGCTGGCCCCAGAACCTTAGGTGCACCATGCTGGCCATTGAGAATGGGCATGGTGGCATACACCTGTAATCCCAGTGCTGGGGAGGATGACAGGAGGATCACTATGAGTCTGAGCTGCATAGTGAGACACTGTACCAAATAAATAAATACATAATTTTTAAAAAAATTTAAATGGAGATTATAGAGACTCTAGAGATTTTTTTTTTTCTGAGCCTCTCATTGTAGAGATGAAGAAATAGAGACCCTGAGAGATAGAAGGAACTTGCTCTAAACCCACAGGCACAATTACAGTCACATGTTAGGCACCCAGCTCTCACCTGGAATGGATCTCAGTGCTTCCACAAGGCCCTGGCTGGAACAAGATTTCTGACTCATAAAAGCTCCTGCCCCAACTCTGGCCACCCAAACCACACCTATTCCCCAGAGGGCCCTTGGAGACTCTATCACACTTAATAGGGCCCAAGATGTGCCTTGACCAGGTCTCTTCCCTGATCCAGTCTGTTTCCTTAAAAGGGACATTTCACAGTGTTAAGAACTGGATTCAATGAACTGAAGAATGGCTAGAAATTTCAACCAACTAGAATCTTCCTTAAGAAAGCAGTTGCCATCTACTATCCTGCAGAGTCTACCCCAATCTCCCCACTATTTGGGCCTTTGTGTCTCAATGGCTGCTCCCGTTTTACAGACCAACAGACAGAAGCTCAGGGCAGCCTGGGGTGCCTACTCTAGATTAGAGCTCAAAACACTGGTGAAAATCAGCATGCACACAGTCTGGGTGCCATCACCACACACTTGCAACAGAGCTCAGAGAAGGAGGCCTGGCAGAGACAGGGGTCCAAGTGAGAGCCTGGAGGGCCACCAGAGTTCCCCTGTGTCTCTCTTTCTGAATCGGTGGCTTTGCCTGTAAAAAAGTACATGATCAGGAAAGAGGTACCTGGCTCCCAGCAGTATCCTCACAGCTCCTGCTTGGAGTTGTGGGCATGGCACGCAGAACTTCAGGTGGTGTATGATCTCTCTCCACCCCTAGGAGACAGAGCTAATATCCTTGCCACTTGATATATCTCCCCAAGCCCCAGTAAGGACTAGAGCAGAGCAGTCTTCCCAGATCTTTAAGGGAAAAAGGAAGGGAAGAAGGGAGAGAGGAGGAAAGGAAGGGAGGGAATGGCAGGGAGAGAGAGCTGAAGTCTGCCAAGCACTACCACTCTACAGTTCCACAAAGCAAAGTTCAAAGACAACTCACTGACAGTGTCTATGAAGCACAGTCACACTCAGGGGGAAATAAAGGAAAATAATTTAATACGTGAATGACATGTGGCTGCTCTGCTCAGGCACAGTTGACTGGCCTTAGGAGTCCCTGCATATGGAGGTGCTAGGTGTGTACTGTAGGCTCTCGCCTTCCCAGGAGAAGCCTCAAGGATGCTGGTGTCAGAGGCCGCCCTGGCTTCCATGTGCTGAGTCTGTATATGACAGCCAGCACTTTCTGGCTGATGGTTCCCACTCAGGAACACCATACAGCAGGATCCTGCAGTACTCGGGAACATAAAGAGGAACAGAGCTTTATAAATAACTTCTGGTTAAAAATGGAGCTGAAAATAGAGAGACAGAAGAGGAAGCAAACTGCTAAGCACTTATTGAGTGGATAATGTTGGCTTGGAACCTGAAGTGCAAATGGCCGGGCTGGTTTATTTCCTTCTTGTCAAAAGATCAAAGGCAAGATGGAACCCAGAGGTGCCGAGACTGTTCCTAGGATTCTCAGGAAAGGTTTGTAAGGGTGTAGCTTTCAGCTGCCGGAGTCTCAGGGAAGATGCTAAGATGTCACCACGGCACCTGATGAGCCCGTGATGTGACTGGGTTGACCTGATCTTGGTGCTGTGAGCCGCGATGTCTTCACAGGAAGGTCTGGCCACTGGTTGGCTCTGCTCTGAGATTCTAGGTAGTTAACTCAAGGCTCAGCCTCAGCATGAAACTCAGGAACCAGAAGTCAAAGAAATCTTGACTGTGCTCAAGTGTCCTGTTTCTTCTATTCCGTTCTCCCTAGGGCCTGTCTTTGGCTGCAACAAGGCTACTACATTTTGTGCTCTGGGAAGCTGATATCGAACGGAAATGTGCTTTATTGACTTCCAAGCCCCAGGTTCCTTGGCTCTGGGACATGGCCCAGAAGCATGGTCCCCGTAGACTGGTAGAGGCTCAGGCCAGAGGACACGAGGGTTAGGACTGAACCTGAGTCTGGGCTGGCCCCATCCCTGCCTCCTGCCCCGGAGGCCAAGCAGGGAGCTGAACTACTGAGGGAGCAATGGTCTCACTGCCAGCCAGGGCCCATCTAGGGGCTCCCAGTTCTGGT